>PVHY01019205.1:0-27792 GCA_004024945.1 Uropsilus gracilis
GGGGGGGGGGAGGGGAGGGAAAGAGATGTCCCCCTAGACGCCCGCTCTTTCCCTCGCAAGCGGGGCGCAGGCAGAGCCCTCCAGGAAGTGACCCCGGTTGGCTGCGAGGCGACGTTCCTTGTGGGCGCCGCGTCTCGGATTTAGTCGTTCGTGCAATGTCCAGGCGGACCAGGCCTCAGGAACCGGGTTCGGAGACCCCATTCCTTGGCCCTGTGCGGGCATCACACAGGCGCATGGGCCCGAGCGGCAGCTCCTATGCGCACAGAGCGATCGCCCCCTAAATGATACGCACGCGGAGGTGCTTGCGCACCCCAAGTCCTCAGCATGTGGCCCCGGGATTATTCGCACACGGGCCGTCGTTCGCACGGGCCGTGTGCGCCGCCTGAGCCGCGGGTCTTTTACGGACGTCTGCGGAGACGGAACGGTCGTTCCGCACACTGATTTGCACGGGCACGCGCGCACACGCACGTCCTTGTGTTCACACGAAGGCGTCTCCACGAACGCGGGCGCACCCCTGGACCTTGCGTTTCTGCACAGCCGCGGCTCCCTCCCACATTCGCAGGCCCCGGGGTGCAAGGGTGCAGGTGAGGTCACCTTCCCAGGCCAAGCCCCAGGACTCGGACGAGGAAACTCTGCAGAACGCGCGCTTGTTCTTTGTTTTCTCATTTCCCCCCACAGAGGCCAGGAAGCGGGAGATCGCCCTCGCGGGGGCCAAGGCCACCCCGCCGGTCCCCAGTGGTCGGTGCGGGGCCCGGGACGGTTGCAGGGCTCCGGGCAGCGCTGGACCCTCGCTGGGTCTCACCGCCCCCCACATCCCCCCCCCACCCCGGCGCGCGAGGGCCACAGGAGCCGCTAGGGCCCCGCTGCCGGCGCGTCGGGGGAGTCGCGCTTCTTTCGCGGTTGTTCTTGGCCGCGGGCCACGAGATTAGGTGGAGCTGCCCGCGGGACTCCGGAGACAGCCGGGCCTCGGGGGTCTCGGTGCCAGGCCCCACGAGTTTTATGGCCTCGAGCTTGGAGGGCGAAGTTACGGGCGGCCTGGAAATGTGTCAATTACAGGTTCGTGTTGTAAAGGGGCCCCGGCGCGGCCGCGGGGGGAGGCGGCTGGTGGGGAGCGAGGTGACCGCGCGCGCCGGCCGCTGCCCGGCTCTCTCCCCGGGCGCGGGCGGCGCGGGCTCCGGGCGAGCGCGCGGCGCCGCAGGCCTGGACCTCGGCCGCCAACCCCGCGGCCTCACCTGCCGGAGGGAAGGGGCGAGGTTCGCGCGCCCGCGGCCGGGAGCCCTGGGGAGGCGGGGCGGCGGCCTCCTGGCTCCCGCGGCCCGGCCGGCGGCGGCCTCGCTCGCTAATTAGTTTTAATCGAAAATGCCTTTAAATGCCTAGCCCGGAGCGGAGCTCGTTAAAGAGGTTGAAAGTCTGCGCGGTGGCGAAGAAGGGCCGAGCGAGGAGGGAAGAATGTCCGCGGCGGCGCAGTTGGGGAGCGCTGGGCCGGTCTCTCCTCGCGCTGGTTTTCCGGGGTCTCTCCCAGCCTCGGCCTCTTCACGCCTCTTTCCGTCCCCCGTTTCCTTTCCCGCCTCTCCTTTCCTCCTTCCGAGCCCTTCCCCTTTCCTTCTTCCCCGCCTCCCTCCCGGGCGCCTTCTTCCCCTCGGTGGCTCCATCTTCTTTCTTGCCCTCCTTTGTCTCCTCGCTTTTGCCATCTTAGAGAACCTGGCGGTGTCCTGTTCTTTGTGTCGAGACACTGGGGTCCTTTTCTGGGACGGTTCTCGCGCTCCTTGGACTGCCCTTGAACTTGCATTTTCCCTCATGGAAAAACCCAACTACAACCAGGTTTCTGTGCCCCGAGAAAATCCACGGGGGAGGAGACCCCTGAATCATGCATGCATCGTGAAGCCCTGCGTATGGAGAGTCCCAGCCTCCAGCAGGGAGATGAGCTGGGGGTGTGGGGGTGCAGAAGAGCTCAGGCTTTGCAGCGTTCACGGGTCTGTGTGTTTGGCCGTGTGAAATCTGGCCAAGTTAGCAAGCATTTCGGGAAGACAAACAAGCCACCCAAAGTTAGAATCCTGAGACCACCTGGCTCCTTTCCTGGATGACAGATTCCCCCTCCCCACCTTCCAAGCCCAGATCTCCCCCTTCTCAACAACTGTTCATCCATTATTTTATTTATTAGGTAAATAGAAATCCCATAAATACACCTGAGTGAAAAGCTTCGTGTTCCCTAATATGCTGCTCCAAGTCACCCACATTCATCTTCCCCACCGCTCGCTCCTGCGGTTTGACAAAGAGCGTGGGAATTCTACACTCCTGCCCCTTTGCCTAAGTGATGAGAATATTAACATCTGACCACTCGGGCCCCCAGAAGTAGCCCCTCTACCTTTCCCAAGTTTCCTCATTAATAAGAGGTCATTTCCTCCCAGGCCTTCAGCTCAGCCTGGAGCCCAGTCCAGCCCCCAGAAAAGGCTGCCTTCACGGAGCCAGAGGCGATCAGAGCTTCCCTGCAGGGAGAGGCTCCCCAGGGGGTGCTGGGGGGGAGGGGGAGTTGTACTTCCAGAAGGAGGAGAAATAGGCCTGCTTCTGTGGAGATCAAGGGAGTGACTTCAGGCAAGAAATACTGGTAGCGACATCACAGCTCATTTTCCTGAGCACAGGCGCCTCGTGTGACCAAAATGGCAGGCTCTTGCTCCTGACTGCTACTCTTTTCCTGTGATCACAGGCCTAGCTCTCTGGAAGCTTCCCAACCAGTGTAAAGACGGTGAGGCTGGAAATATTGCCCAGTGCTGCCTAGGGGGTGGAAAACAGGCCATCTCAGATGTGGGTGCTTCCAAACCTTAGGGGGGATCCACATGTGGCCCCTCCAGATGTGACCACAGATGCAAAAGGATGGGTGTCAGGGTCACTCATTGCAGCCTGGTGATAGCAAAAGTTTGGGTATGGCTTGTTGGATGTGAGTGAGATTCTGGTTAAACTGTTTGAGACTGTGCTGGCTAAAGGAGTCGTGAAATAGCATACAGCCTTGAAAAAGCTGGAGGAACACATGGGAAATCTCTGGTATAGAGGTGGAAAGTGAGGAAATTCAAGAGAAGGGCAGAGTAGCTTGTTCATCATGCTACCACCTGTTAGGGGAAGGCACACTGTGCGTGTGCATGTGTGTGTGTGTAAAGACTCACGTTGTCATATAAAAGGCATGTCATCATATGCTATGGTTAATGACAGATCACCTTCCCAGTAGGAGACCCATATCTAGCCCAGGTGTGTAAGAGGTACATCATTTCGGTGGGTGTCATTACTCTCTAGGACATTCCCATGACTATGACTTCACCTAAGGACACTTTTCTTGGGACCTGTCCCTGTTGTAAAGGGACATGTTGCATGGGGGTCCATTTCCAGAAGGTTGAGGTCGAAAGGTTGAGGTCCATTTACTTCTTATTCTATATACTCTTTCGTGCTTTGGCAGTATTGGATCTTTCCCAAGCTCGCTTAAGCCCATGGCCTTTTTGGATGACTTCAGAAAGATGACCTCTGCAAGACTGGGCCCCACACTTCAGAACATTTTGTTCCACCCTCACATCTTAAGCCCCTTTTACAGATATGCAAACTGAGGCTCCCAGAGGTCAATCTCTTGCCTTTCAAATACAAATTGTGAGTTTTCTAAGCCAAAGAACTACAATCTCAGTGACCTACTTCTTCACCATCCTCCTCCTCTTCCACCTGTTTCTTTTTCCAACTTTTTTTTTTTTTTTTTTTTTGAGACTAAGTCTCCCTGTTTTGCCTGGTGAACAGCAGGCTCACGCTGCCCCGGGGTACCTGGCCTCAAGCCATCCCCAGCCTTAGCCTCCCAGGTAGCTGGGATTACAGGCGTGCATCACCATGCCCAGCTATTTGTGGGGGACCAGGTCTCGCTATGTTGCCCGGGACGAGTCTCGAACCCGCGGACTCAAGCAGTTCCTAGTCCCAGCCTCGCTCCATAGGCCGCGATTAGAGGCACGTGCCACCGTACCCGGCCTCTTTTTCCAACTCTTCTAAGCCCAGTCCCACCCCTTAATCTTTCCCCCAACCCCCAGCCACGACTGAAGATACGAAAATAAAATGCAGAAAGAACAGCTAAGGCTGCACTAGGGTGGATCAGCTGCTCTGGTGTGAAGTGGAAGACGGTCTCCCAGAAGGAAGGGGCACAGACGGCAGGGAGATGTGGGCTTGGAGCTGCAGACAGCACTAAGGCATGAGACACTCAGCCACGGGAAACCCACCGCAGGACTCCAAGCTGCCAGAGGAATTTGGCCCTTCCCTTTCTCCAGTTCCTAGCGCACTTCCCATAAATCCTAGCGGGTCTCCGTCCTCAGAGTCAGCACTAAAACCCTGAAAGGTAATGGGGTGTGAGAATATGGCTCGGAAAAATTCTCGGATAAGATCCGGATGTGGGGCTGAGATTCCCGGGCAGAGCCCTTAAACATCGGAGCTGGAGCTGTTAGCCAATTTCCTCTTATCTGGGCTTGGGCTTCTGCATGTGACTTCAAATGCATTCCACCCCCACCAGAGACACCCCAGGAAGATGCCAGGCATCGGATTATTTTATTGTATTGTTTTTCTTTTGGCAAGTGGGATTAACTCATGGCCACACCAGCCACAGAGAACAGGTCCTGAACATCTAGGATACCCACAGCACTGCACACCCACGGTGCCAAATGTGTGCTGGTTTCATATATGCTTGTCTAGCCTAAACATTAGGCTCAAATCCGATTGAAAAAGTTCTACAGTGAAAATGCATCCTCTAGCTCAGCGCTTCCCCCAGATTCTCCAGTTCCCATCTCCCCAGACATTGCTAACTGGGAGGAGGGGGGAAGGAGGGCTTTCTTGAATGTTTTCAGCATCTAGTTTATGAAGGGTTAATTCTTCTTATTTGAATGGTAAGAGCTAGCCTGAGGCTGGTGTGAAACAGCCCCTCTGGGCTGCTTCAAGTTTTTTCAGCTCTGAGGCCAATTCACAGATTTTATGGCCTCCGTTTTCTCGTGTGTAAAATGGGTCGAAACTTGTACCTGCCTAAAAGCGTCTTCTGAGGATTAAATGTGACAAACATACAGAATTGTGCCTGATGTACAGAAGCAGTGAGCACTAGCTTTTAGTATTAGAATGAACAATAAGTGTCTAATAATATTAATCACTGGGTGTGGCTACCTCATTGCCCTCTGTCCCTCTTTCCTGATGCAGGGCATGAATCTTAGACCATGGCTGGAAAAAATGACTAAGGAATTGAATTCCTACCATCAGAGGAAGTATGGAGCAACCTTCCAAAAAAGGTGTGAAGATAGGCTGGGCATGGTGGTGCATGCCTGTTAGCGGCAGCCTAGGAAGCTGCAGTCAGGGCCAGGGATTGTGGTTCGAGTCCCGCTTGGGGCACATAGCAAGACCTAGTTCCAAAAAAATATAGCTGGGCGTGGTGGTGCGCGCCTGTAATCCCAGCTACCTGGGAAGCTGAGGTTGGTGATTGCTTGACTCTGTGGTATCACGGGCAACGTGAGCCTGCAGTTCCACGGGCAAAAATAGCCAGATCTAGCCCAAAAAAAAAAAAAAAAAAGTGTGAAAATGCTAAAATTCTCTGATCTTGGACTCCAAATAGAGAAAAGCTGGCCATGCTGTTGTGTGAAATGGAGCAGGTATTTCTTCTATTCTTGTTTTGTGTGCGCGCATGCATGTGATATCAGCATGTTTCTGATCTCAGAAACTGGCCATCTGGAATGTGGGTAGACCTCAGGAGGAAGGAAATTTGCATTAAACTTGAAAATGTCTGTGGTTATATTAAAACGTAGGATAGTATTTATACATTTAAGGCTGCTTCGAAGTCTATAAACTATCTGTTGACTTTGGAAAGGATTTCTTCTGGTTAAAAACTCACACCCTTTTATAAATGTGTTTGAGCATTGTTGGTTGAAATTAAATCCTGTCTTTGTATAACCTTTTGGTGTGGCCGTTGAGAGAGAGTATTACTCTGCGTTCTTTTGAGAGAGCTTACACGTGGGTCAGGGAGAGTTTTCACAAACTTGGGGTCTGCATTTAGGAAATAGTTGAAGGTTTCTGTACCATTTGGAGACAACTAAGGTTCTTTCCCTGGAGGTGTGTTTTGAACGTAAGCTCGTAAGCTCATTGTTCTTTTACAGAGGTTGCTGTACATTTGAATGCTAAATGATGCTTTTCTGTTGGGTCATTAGCAAGAAAACTACCCCTTCTCTCAGCCAGAGGAGAAGCCGAAAACAAGACAGTAAGATCACAAATAGGTTGAGCATGAGTTTCTCATAGCAACGTAAACAAAAACGTTGAGGGCTTTTTCCTTACATTGGGGAAAAATTGCTTAAATACAGAGTTGCGTATAAATTAATAGCTCTAATACTGGGGACTTAAACCCAGAAAAAAAAATAAAACCCACATAGTAACATGTGGCCCTTACATTGTTTTCCCTCTTAATCACAGAAATAAAATAGTGTCCATTGAGGCGATTCCCCCTTTTCTGATCTCTTCCTCATGTTTCTTCCCCTCCTCAAAGGCAACCGTGATTATCATTTTGCAGTCCATATTCTTACGCTTTTATAAAATTTGCACTTCTCCAGACTACAAGCTTTCTTTTTATTGCATGAATTTTGTGCTAGGAATGCAGTTCTACAATGTGCTGTTTTCACTCAACATTGTTAATGAGTTTACTTTGTTTCAGTAAATAGAAATAGCATCCCAAGTGGTAATAGAAATGTATTGAGTTCATTTAGTTGCTGCATTTATTTATTTATTTATTTATTTGTTTGTTTGTTTGTTTATTTATTTATTTTTGAGACTAGGTCTTGCTATTTTTGCCTGTGGAACTGCAGGCTCACATTACCCATGGACTCAAGCAATCCCCAGCCTCAACTTCCCAGATAGCTGGGATTACAGGCACGCACCACCATGCCCAATTATATATATTTTTGGAACTAGGTCTCGCTACGTGCCCCCAGCGGGATTTGAACCAAGATCCCTGGCCCTGGCCGTGGCTTCCTAGGCTGCCGCTTACAGGCATACGCCAACATGCCTGGCCAGCAGCTGCTGCATTTAAATCACTGTAATAATTTATTATACAAAATAGTAATAGCTCATATAAGGGTAGTGGTTACTAAGCAGGCAGAGTCCTTTCTCTGTGCCAAGCGCTGTGCCAGGCAGTTTGTATACTGCACCCACTTAATCCTCACACCACCAATCGTTGCCGTAGTTACCCTCTTACCCAAACAAGAAAATGGAGGTGTGCAGAGTTAAGTGACTAACTCGTCATCTTTTTCTCTGTTGGTGGGTATTTAGATTGTTTCTGTTTTTCCACCACAATAACACAGTGGGGAACTTGCTTCTTCATTTCTGCCAGTTATTTTTCCATGGGCAGAGATTGTACGAGAAAATGCTCAAGAGAATTGCTGACAGAGTGTGTACGCAGCTGACTTGGCTAAATAACCTTTTCAATGTCTTGCTTGCAAAGGTGGTCTTGGGCAGCTCATCTCCTTATGGAACATTTTTTCTCCTTTGTAAAATGAAGACATAAGTCAGGGTGAGCTGAGAAAGGTGGGGTGGAGATGAGTGGTGGTGGATACCCTGGAACCAGCGGCTGCTCCGGTTAGTAAGTGCATCCTTGCCATGTCACACTGGGTAGTACTGATCAGACTGACAGAGGATACACATACTCTGGTTAGAAACGATCTCCAGGACCCAACTGAACAGCCCATCTTCCCTAATGCCATTGTTTTATAGCTTTGAAAATAAGCAACAAGAACTTCTGCTGAATTTTCACATCAAACCACACCCAGCTATCCAAAAGGGCAAAATGAAGCCAAAACTTGGAAGCCTCAGGGTCCTGAGTCAGCTGCAGAGGCTGTATGACCTTAACCAATGACTCCACCTTCCTGGCCCTTGAGTTCTCCAGGTCTTAGGGAAAAAATAATCCTAGTTCCTTGCCTTGCAACACGCAACTGCTACCAACACAGAGCAGCAGTGCGGTCGACTGGGGAAAAAGAAAAGAGCTGATGTCAGTTTCTATACCTTGGATTTGACTGGACATTCAAAAAGCACTTTTTTTTTTTTTTGCTGTGAACACTTTCAAAACGGTCCAGAAAAACATTATCTTCATTTTGGAAATAGGCTTTCCTTAGGAGATAAAGGGAACACAGTTTGTTCATGTGTTATAGAATTTTTCTCACGACTGTGCCAACTTCATGAAAATATTTAAAACAGCTTGTTTGCCTACACATGGTGACTTCAGTAGCAGAAAGAAAGGAGAGAGAGGGAAATCCACAGATGCAACTCCAACAGGCAGTGGCTTTGCAAACAATTGGTTACTGGATGGAATTCAATGAGCTGTTTTCAAAACATCTTGCTGGACCAAAGCCTTATCTTTTCTCTGTCTATCTGTTCGGTGGCCAAGATATGTTTAAAACTTCTTCAGTCGGTTATCGGCTAAATCCAACTTCTTTTTATGTCAAAAATAGCTCCCTGGTAGCTCCAAAGCCAACTGGCTTCTCTTCAAACTGGTATGTCTGAGGTTTGGGGCCACAGGAAATGCTCAGACCTTGCTCCTAGCTGAGACCCCATTGATGTCGCTGGGACATTTTCATTTGCTAATAAAGCCCCAGAATCATGGTGAGGATCTGATGAAAGATGCTGGCTGCCATGAGCCACCGAAAACAAGACAGCATCTCCTGGGGGAAGGGAGAAAATCAGAATTAAATTTAACAGTGGCCCAAAGCTGTTCTTCAGCCAAGTCCTGATGGGATAACAACTCTGAAGTTTCCAAAGGCTGATGGGGTGGGGATAATAGGGCTGGAGGTGGGGGGAGAGAAAGAGAGAACACAAAATCCAGGAGAGAGAGGAAATAAATGTTTCTCTGTATGAATCCTGAGGAGAATCCTGAGGAGAATCCTGAGGAACATGGGTATTATTCAAAAGCAAAAGAGTGTGTATCCTTTGTTGGGGAAAGGAATAGCATGGGCTCAGTTGTATTGGGATTGTATCACAATAATTTTGGTATTTTCATGAGTTGGGGATTAAAGAGTTTATGGAGACATGTACAGGTTCCAGCTGACAAGGGGTGGACTGTGATGATGTGGCAAGGCACTGCATGAGTGTGCATGTTACAGAGGTCATGGTGTTCCAGATTTCAGTTACTGTCCAACTTGCCTCTTGGTTTCTACCATAGCCAAGTACTACTAACTCTCTTTTCCATTTCATTCACTTTTCTAAACTGAAATATCCACTTTGGGTTCATCTTAATCATGAGCTTGCTGGGTTGGTCTTTTTTAATGTAAGATCTATTATTAACCTTGGTTTCCAAGGTTTGTCTGGTGACAACCATAGTCTCCAGGATCACCAGAGTCTGAGATACTTTAGGGTGATGGTTAAGGACTTTGGCTCAAGTATCTGTCAGACCTGATTGAAATTTCAGCACTTTTTGCATTTAGCAGCTGTGCAAATTTGTTCAAATTGCTTAATCCCATTATGCCTCAGATTCTCCATCAGTAAAATGGGAATGATTGTGCCATCTCTTCTGAGTTGCTAGGAGAATTACAATAAGATCAAATATGTAAAGTGTCCTGTATAGGAACACTTCCCTGAGTAAGTAGAAGCAATAGGCTGAATTATGTCTTCCTCTACTTCTAATTCATATGCTGAATTTTAACTTCAGGTATCCCAGAATGAGACTCCTTTGAGGACAGCCCTTATAAGGAGATATTGAGGTAGAATGAGGTCATGGCCAAGGCCATAGTTCTTCATCCAGTATGACTGGTGTCCTAATAGAGGAGGTAACCAGGACACAGACAAAAACACAGAGGATAGACCCACATGAAGACACAGGGAGAATGTTCTCAGAAGATGTGAGCTCTGCTGATGGGACTTCCTGCCTCCAGAACACAGAAGGAACACAAGATCCACCCAATCAGTGGTGTCCTGTAATAATGGCTCAGTCAGAAGACCATGATGCCAATGTAGGTCCATGGGAGACTTCAAGTTCACAGCCCTGGTGGTGAGTCATAAACCCACATGGAGTCAGTGCCACTTATATCCAAGAGGATGACACAAACCAGAAAAAATAACAGTGTCTGGATTGAAGCAGAACTTTCTGGACAAATTCACAGCAATGTTGTCATCCAGGAATGCAGCCTACACATGAGAAGGGTGACTAATCCCCAGTGATGCCGACCTGTCACAATTTTGAGCTAAGCTTTCTAGGATTCTGTGCAATGCACATCATTTTTAATCAGCCTGAAACGTCCTAAGGAGCTTCTGGCCCAGTTATAGTTCAAGATGCAGTTAATGTCAGATGTTGATGATGGTCTCTTGGGCCTGAGAAATGAGTGTTTGTCTAAGGATCTGTTTTCAGGGGTTCTGTCAGCCAAAGTCACTAACTTTCCACCTCATGGTGACATGCCTTTCCAGTCACCAGCTGGACTGTTCATATGATTTAATGAATTACAAGCACATTCCTTAGTCATTATTATGCACCAGTACTTTCATTTGCAAGTCATTCTGGGTGCAGTTGACAAGGTAGGGCATGCAATACACTGTTTCTGGCCAAGAGGATGTTTAGGAAGTTAACCCCTATAGAAACTGTGTCAAAGCTGGGCATGATGGCACCCCAGAAGCAGGGTGTGGTGGCACGCACGTGCTGTCCAAAGGTTGGGAGGCAAGAGGCTTGGGATTGCTTGAGTTCGCGTGTTCGAGACTACCCCCAGCCCAGCAACATAGCAAGACCTGGTCTCGAAAAAGCAGCCAGGTGCCGTGATGGGCGCCTGTAATCCCAACTACCTGGGAGGCTGAGGCTGGGGATCACTTGAGTCTGTGGCACCCTGGGCAACATAGCAAGACCTAATCTTCCCCTCCCCCCCCAAAAAAAAAGAAACTGTCGGTGAAGGCTCAGGAAGGACGGCCAACTTGAGCTCTCCCCTGAAGGAGGATGTTATGGATCTGTGGAGAACAAAGAGGCTATTTTTATAAAAAATGGAAACATTCTATATATGCAAATTATGCAAAAATATGCAAATTTAATGTGTGCAACATAGTCCTGGGATACATTGATACATAACATGCTTGCAATGCAGACATCATCAGCCCTCTGTCATGTTACATCATCATCCTTTCCTGCCAGAAGTTGGAATAACCAAGTTCTAGTTTCTTAGAAAGTTTGACGGTCATAGGTGATTGTTGCCTGTCGTTGCTCTACTGTGCGTTATCTCTAATACTCATTTATTATCTGTTCTGAGTTTATACCCTTAAACATCTGCCTGCCCCTTTGGCCCTTCCATCCTCTGTTAACCAGCATTTTACTTTCTTTTATTACAAGTTAGGCTCTTTAAAAAACTGAGTCTATTTCTTGTTGATTCCAAGATTACAGAAGTGGAGAGGTTGAGAAAAACCGAGTGATATGGTATTGTCATAGCTGGCGCTAGGTCCATCTTCTCATTGGACCATGGTGATTCCAGTTAGAGTAGAGAAGGGATCGTCTACAATCAGTGTGTACACCTATTGCCTCGTGGGGTGCCAGCAAAATCATGGTCGTTTAATAAAACCTAACAATGGTCCTTGAGACCCACACTTACTTACTTCTACTTTACTTAATTGAAAGAAATGGTTAAAACTGGTTTGGGCTTCAGGTGTTTTTGGGTCAAGGGACCTCAATATTGCCTCTTCCTAGTTTGACTATTTTCTTCTCTGCTGGATTCATTATTAGCTAAGATTTTTCTAGGTATTAGTTATTGGTCACTCCAGTCTTAGAGTTTACCAGTGTACTCTCTCACCATCTCTCTCTCTCTCTCTACACACACACACACACACACACACACACACATGCATATATCCTTGCATACATGCGCCCATAATTTTTGATGTATCTGAGTTGGTGGCATCCTTTCTTTTTGTTCTAAACACACCCGCAATTATTTACCAATGTATCCCAGCACCGTTGCCAAAGTCAAACCAGAGAATATTGATTTAACACTATTATCAGTTCTACATTTCCTTCCGATCAATTAACCCCATAATGGTCTTCATGGTTTCCCCATCTCATCTGCTCACCAGCTCAAAGCCCAATTAAGTTCAAGTTCTTGCAGTTGCTTCGACTTGATTCTTGACATTTTAAAAGAGCAACATTGTTTGGACATTGGGTCCCCTGCTGGGCTTTGTCCGATGGTACCACATGCACAACATCTCAGACCTTGGCAGGAGATGGTATTTTCACCAGCGTGTACATGCATGTATACATATGGCAAGGGTCCAGGTCTCCAGCTTCCGCAAAATCCATGGTGGTGGGCTTTAAGGGAAGCCCATCATGACTCCTGTGTCTGCTGGTTCACGGTTTCTTGCGGTTCACTGGTTAAGCCTTTATGAGTGCTGGAGTTTTAGACCTTGAGACTTAGGTAGGCATATTTGCATAAACCTGCTCACAGGTGTGCTTCATGCTTCAGATTTCCCCGGGAAGGCAGCCTCTCTGTGAGAACATACAGGTCCATGGTTTCCTTTATTTAACAGTTTATACGCAAACTAGTATCATTGTCTGAACTGATTTCATACCTTCTAATTCATCCTCATAATGGAGGGCTTGTTCACAGAACATACTTAGGTTAATTGGGGTGGAGGTCTGAAATGATTCTTTAGTAAATCACTTTTGTTCTCTCATCCACGAACAGGAGACAATACTTGTAACCATTCTATAGGCTGCTGTGTGGATTAAATGTGAGCTAATGCAGGCAGTAGGTTTAGTAGAGTGTGAGTGGTCATACCTTCTTCTGTGTGTGTGGTTTTGTGTGTGTGTGTGTGTGTGTGTATCACTACTAACCTCTCTGTACAGGTAGGTACCACCTTTTGCTAATAAAAACGCACATGTTTCTTTCCAGAATAGCAGAGGTTAGGATGCAGTTGATAGTGGTGAGTTACGCAAGACTCTTGTTCATGCATGCACATTGTGTACATGTGTATACATATATGTTTTATGTGGTTGAACATGTGACTTTAGCATAGGAGCTTCTCTAGGGCCAGGATGTTTATTTTGGTTTCTGCTGTCACCTCAGCCCCAATAATAGTTCTGGGTCCATAATAGATGCTCAGCCTATATTGATTTGAATTACAAGCCCCTGCGTGGTAGCCCTCAAGGTTGATCTTGGAATAAGACGGAGTGACAACATTGAATAAATTCCAGCTCTAGCACAGAGGGATGCCTAGTAATTGATTTCAGTTGAAATGAGTGGAAAAGAAGTTCAGCCTCAGACCAGGGTGGCAGGAACTGAGTGCCAACAGCCGAACTGTAGTCTTGCACTAAAGCCTGGTAAGCTCAGTGCCAGCGCCCCTGAGCTGAGACACCTCTCACTGTGCCAGATACCCCACAGAATCAGCCTCTCACCTGGACCCCAGAGAGGGAGAAGGGTGGTTGCCTGGCACCGTGACAATCTGGTGACTGAATAACACAACAGGGGTGTGTTAGATTGTGTTAGGTTGTCCATGAGGACCCCTCGTGCTCCCCTGGGTAATCCTGGCAGCTAGGGACTAGTGTGTCATTTTGCAGAAGAGGAAACTGAGGCTGAGAAACTGAGTGATTCAGGCATTGGAGACTCAAGTCTACATGTTTATGCTCCAAATCACGACACAGTACGACCCCTTCCTGGGGATCCAGGTACTGAGAACCTTTGAAAATGTGCTTTGGCATCAAGAATCTCTGTCCTGCCTCTCCCCCTGCCACACCCCTGCAACAAGCCCTCCCCCCAAAGGAGCTGCGTGGTTTTCATATCCCACCCAAACCTGCTAAAAGTATCATGGCCCTTCTTCTCCATGTCAACGGAATCAAACATCAGCGCAGAGCTAGGGGGTGTTCAATATGGGGTCTGAAGAAAATAGTCTTGGGTTCCAGAGTGGCACATGACTGCACCTCAGGTCTCTGGGAGGTGGGACTTCGGCTACAGCTGGTGCCAGCAATCAGCAGCGCCAGAGATGGCAGTGAGATTCTGCTGGAAGGTAGACCCACAGGTAGATAAAAGCCTCAACTGCAAAATTCCCAGCCCTGAAGCCAGCAACTGGGTGACTGGCTCCTCCAGACCTGACCGCAATGAGGATGAGGATGCTGAGCAAGACTGTCCTGGTAACATCTGTAAAACCTCTGGAGCTTCTACTGTTTGCTGCTCTTTATAGGGTATGGAGAGGGAACTAACACTTTCATACTGATAAGCTGGGACTAATGTTCCTGGAGAAACATCATCACTAAAATGCAAGTTGTTCAGGTAAAGCACGGTGACGTCTCTCATAGGAAATGGTTCATACACCTTCATTCATCACTTTCAGAAACTGAGGGCTCGGCTACCTTGTTAGCCATGGGACATGGGCGATGGGGTGGGAAGGGGTTGGAAAAGGGGGCCTGAGCTCTCTTGCAGCTGTGTTATCACAAGACAGTGCTTGAGATATCTCCAGGCATTGGACCAACTTCCTTGGTCACCCTTGGACTTGCAGCTGCTGGAGACATTGGACAATCTCAGCTTTATTCACCATCAGTGGACAGCTCTCCCTAGGAGATGCAGCTTGGGCGAATGTGTCACCCTGAGGGTTTTTTTGTTTTTTGTTTTTGTTTTTTTTTTTTTTTTTTTTTTTTTTTTTCAAAAAAAATCCCACAAAAACCTGCCTGTTTTTTCCCCTGGAAACCTGAGCTGAGCCTTGTGCCTTGGGAATTTGGGGTGATTTGATGGCTGATAAGTCTCAGCTTTGAGCATGTTCACCACCGTGTGTGCATCCTCTTCCTTTCTGAGGTGGAGGCATCCACAACAAGGGGAAGATGAGCTGTTACTGAGCACACACCAGGTGCTGTGTCTGGCACATGGCACATGGCACTGCCATGTACCCTTCTCCCAAGAGGTCAGTCCTGAGATTAGCTGAATGTTAGGCATGAATAAAGTGGGGCTCAGAGCTTGTGAACCTACTGAGGTCACACTCCTCTAACTCTGTTTAGGATGGGACCCCAAATCTGTAGACCCCAGACTGCTTTGTTCATTAGTGTTATCAGGCACCTGATTTTCCGTGTGCAACTTCATCTCATTCTCCTAATTACTTTCCTCTCCCTTGGTTTGAACCATGTCACAGTGGAGGAAGTAAAGGTTCAGAGTGACCTGCATCCGAGGTCACATAGTGAGAGGAAGATTCAGATTTCAATCTTCAGTTTACCTGGTGTTTTCCTTTCCTTCTTGGAATGCCTGTCTGTTGTGTAGGCATCATGGTGGAGCTCGACTATAGGGCTACTCAGATTGTGCCTGCAGATCTGGACCAGCTCTGTGGGTGAGCACAGAGGACACCCCCTTTCTGTAGGTTGAATTATGTCCCTCAAGTTCATATGTTGAACTCCTAACTCCTGGTACTTCAGAACGGGGATCTTTTTTGGAGATAGGAGTTTACAGTAGTAATTAAGTTAATATGAGTTCTTGAGGGTGATATGACCAGCGTCCTTATAAAAAGGGGACATTTGGAGACAGAGTCTCATCTTGATGAGGCAGAGATAGAATGATGGGCAAGCCAAGGCATGCCCAAGATGACCAGCAGCTGGCAAAGTCAGGAGAGAACTTGTTAGAGATGCCACCATCCTCAAAACGTACAGCTCTTAGAAGGAACCTGCCGGCATTACCTTGGTTTCAGACTGGTCTCCAGAACAGTCTTTTAGCTGCTCTGTCTCTGCTACTGCTAGGTTGACCTTGGGCACCTCGCACAGCCAGGGAGGGCAGGGAGGCACAGGGGAAGACCCTGGGTAGAAACTAAATGCAGACTTCTGAGAGCAACTTCTGCTGTGACCACATCTGTAGAAGTTTGGAGACCAGGGAGGTTCAAGACGGCTCATCTCAAATTTCCCCTCATTGAGTAGGGTCAAGCTTCTCTGCTTGGGGAGACTGGTTTGGGTTTTTCCATCTAGAGGTACAGTTGCTACATGCTACGTGTACATGGAAGCTTCACAGAGATGCCTAAGTAGGCTGCTAGCATTCAGCTATGAGTTAAGTGTCAGACCAGTATCTGTTATACTAAATTAATCATACTATCTAATAAGATATTATCTTTCTGGATGCCTTGTCTGGTACTTTTCATTTATTATTCATACCTTCACCACGATGCGAGCATTATTATTTTTAAAAATTTTTTTAATTTCGTAATCATCGAACAATATTGGTTATGTTTCCATGGTTGTATTGTACCTCTTATGCTATTATCTTTTTTATTTTCGCTAATTTTTTTACATTGTTACAGTACTCATAGATAATCATCTGGGATTATCTATTTTTACAACATGAGAAAACTTGGAGTCCTTGTCCACTTGGGTAGGCTCTCCCCTGGGGTCACAAGATGGTGACAGACACACCGTTTCAGCCCTTGAAACTGGCTGACAGCTCTCCACAATATTGCTAGCAAAAGTCCCAAATCAGCATCTGATTGGATAGAACTTGGATACATGTCTGCCGCTGAGCAAATCACTGCATGCATATGGGATGGATATGCAAATTGATCCTCCATTGGGTAGCGAAAACGAGTGTGGGTTTCAGGGCTCTTGGTGGCTCTGTCCGGTGGGGATGGCTCAGAGCTGGGTGGTTTGTGGTTTTCCCCAGAAGATACTCACTTATTCTCCCTCATTAAACCCAGAGTGCTCTAGGTTTTTTCTGTTGTTGTTGAGACTAGGTCTTGCTATGTTTGCCCATAGAACCACAGGCTCACGTTGCCCAGGGTACCACAGACTCAAGCAAGCCCCAGCCTCAGCTCCTCAGGTAGCTGGGATTACAAGCGCACGCCACCACACCAGCTATTTTTTGGAACTAGGTCTTGCTACCTTGCCCTGAGCGGGATTCGAACCTTGATCCTTGGTCCCTGCCGCAACTTCCTAGGCTGCCTTTTACAGGCATGCACCACCATGCCCAGCCTTAGTGTGCTCTAGGTTAATGGGGACGTTGCTTCTGTGTGGACCTGGCCTCACAGAAACTCCTTGCCTGCGCCAGGCTCCCTGGTCTGAAGCCAGGGGCACCAATCTGTTTCCGAGTCTTGAAGTAACCAGGTCTTGAAATTAAATAAAGCCTTTGAAACCTGCAGCTAGAACCTGGAAATGCCTTCTCCTGGCAAGAGCTAGAAGGGCACAGCTCAGGGGTCCTATCCGCCATCTCCTGCCACAGCAAAGCTTTGTAATACGTGACCACCAAAGCCATTTCACCCAAAGCTTGTAGCGGTGGGTTTATTTCTGCGGGTGAGCCTGTGGGGAAACTAGATGGCTACCTCGGGGGCTTCCTCATGTGTCTGTGGTCAGTCAGCGTCTCCTGCCCTCAGCGAGCGACGTTACTGAGCAGACCTGGGCTTCCTGACTCCTCTGGGGCCTTTGCTGGGACGACTGGACGGTCCAACTTGTGCCACATGCCCCAGCAGGCTACTCTGGCTCCCCGCGGAGCAAGCAGAGGGACCAGAAAGAAAGGCTCAAGGGCCGGGCATGGTGGCGCGTGCCTGTAGGTGGCAGCCTAGGAAGCCACGGCCGGGGCCAGGGATTGTGGTTCAAGTCCTGCCAGGGGCATGTAGCGAGACCTAGTTCCAAAAGAATAGCTGGGTGTGGTGGCTCGCACCTGTAATCCCAGCTACCTGGGAAGCTGAGGCTGGGGATGGCTTGAATCTGTGGTACCCTGGGCAATGTGAGCAGGCACGAGGTCTGAGGTTTGTGACCATATCCTGGGTCAGTGGCTACTCCAGGGTGTAGGTGTCAGGTGTGGGCAAAGCTGAGTCTCCAATGCAGTCGCCTCTCCAAATCTTTCGCTCCTGATTTGGGGGGGGGGTCAGGAAGTGAGAACTACAGTAATAGCAAAGGAGAACACTTTCCCTCCTGGTCCTTGAAATGAGGGAACCCCACACCAGGACAGCCAAGGCAGGGGCCCCAACTCCACTCATTCTCTCAACCGTTCACTTGATGAGCAGTTTTTGGTGGTTTGGAGGTGACACGGAGGCCATACTTCCGGCCGATGGAGGGCTGTCTCTGATGGAGATCAGACTGGGAAGTAGTGGGTGCAACTTCAGTTCTCAGCAGATATGGGGGGTCAGAGCCACAGCAGCGGGGAGGCCCCTCCCCCACAAGAAGTGACAAAGGACTATCCTTCCTGCCTCCGTGCCCATCCAGCTATGGGACATCACCTCTCCTTCCTCCCAGCCAGCACCTGAGCATTTCCATGAGCCGCGGGGTGCAGGTGGAGAAGGCAAAGGTGAAGAGACTCACTCAGTTCATCTCTCTAGGACTGACAGGCCCGGGGTTTACCCGCCTCCCCCCTCCTCACCCCCGTGGCCTCCTTCAAGCCTCTCTGCTCCTTATCTGCGCTTATTCTCTCTCCTCTCAGTGTCCCATCACAATTCAGGTTTGATTTGCTCTTTTCTACAATGCAAGAAATGCAGTCATGCAGCTACTACTAGAAAACCCTTTTCCGTGAGCCCCAGAGAGAAAACAGAGACTTGTGGCAGGAAAAACCTTTGGGGGAAAGTCTAAAAATGCCCTGAAGGCCAGGCGTGGTGGCGCTTGCCTTTAATCCTAGCCTAGGAAGGGAGGCTAAGGCTAGGAATCGCTTGAGTTTGAGTCCGTGGGTTCAATACCCACTTGGGCATCATAGCGCAAACTATTCTCAAAAAAAAAAAAAAATAGCTGGGCGTAGTGGTGTGCGCCTGTAATCCCAGCTACCTGGGAGGCTGAGGCTGGGGATCACCTGAGTCCGCAGGATCTGGACTACTCAGATAGATCTTTTATTTTTTTTTTTAAGACTAGGTCTCGCTATTTTTGCCTGTGGAACCACAGGCTCTCCTTGCCCAGGGTAGCACGGACTCAAGCGATCCCCAGCCTCAGCTTCCCAGGTAGCTGGGGTTACAGGAGCGCCACCACGCTCAGCTATTTTTTTGGAACTAGGTCTCGTTGCCTGGGTGGGACTCGAACCGCGATCCCCAGTCCCAGCAGCGCCCCATAGGCTGCCGCTTACAGGCACACGCCACCATACCCGGCGACTACTCAGATCTTTTCCCGGATCGGGACTACCCCAGACAACACAGCAAGATCTAGTCTCAAACAAACAAACAAACAAACAAAGAAAAGAAAAGAAAAATGCCCTCAGAGCTGCTTTCCTTCATTTCCCTGCCCCCCCCCCCAGGAGCCCCATCTTCCCTTGAGTCCAGAGTCCAGGACCATCCGCCCAGGGCAAGTGGGGTGCAAGGGTGGCCGCGGGCCAGCCAGCTCAGTGAAAAACGCCTCTTTCTTTTTGCCAGGGACGGGCCCACACCCTGGGCGCATAAATCCTTTCTTTTATTTATTTTTTATTATTACAGTTCAGGCTCTAGCACGGGCCATAAACGGGTTTAAGAGGCTGCCAGAGTGTAGAATTTAATATAGTTGGCATCATTAAATAGTGGCACAGCAAACCCACTTGGGGAAGTCCGGACCCTCCGTCACCGCCACCCCGGCCCTCCCCCGCCCCTCCTCCTGCTGAGGGCTCCTCACTGAGGGGGGCGGATGGCCCAGAGGCCGGGGGTGGGGGGGTAGGGGTGGGGGTGGGTGTCTGCAGTCCTGGTGGAGAGGATACTGGGCAAATGACCAATTAGGGACACTTGGGGAGATGGGCCAGCGCTGCTGAGATAAGTGTGGCTTTTATCAGCCTATAAAAATACCACTTTCACTTATCTGCTGGCTGCTCCTCCAGGCTCCTGGGAACAGACGAAGGGAGGACAGAAGAAGAGGCCCTAACACGAGGCGGGGAGGGTTGGAGGTGGGGCACATGGGGCCAGGCAAGAAGATGCGACCCAGGGCTCTGGGGCGCAGAAAAGCCAGAGAGGACTAGGCGGGTTTTCAGATTAGAGTCTTGTTCTGTGGGGCAGCGGGGCGCCTCTGTGGCCCCAGCACGTCACTGACCCCTTGTTGTTGTCTGTGGGTCCCCACGCTCGGGTCTGAGGCCAGCGGTGGTGGTGACGCTTTCATGTATCTTATGCAACACATGTTTATCCTTCTGATGGTGGGAAGGGGCAGAGGACATGGGAAATAAGGCACAGAGGACCGAGGTCCTCAGATCTTATAATCCGACCTGGAGACAAAACATGGAACACAAGCATATGACAGAACACTAGGAGGCGGCCATGAAGAGATTGAGCAGGCGTGGCTTGTGCAAAGGTCCTGGGGTGGGGACGCTCGAGAGGCGGAGAAGGTGGAAGGCTTGTGGGACAGAAAGGGGCTGGGGATGAGGTGGGAGGGCAACCGGCCAAGGCCTCACGGATATGGGGAGGAACTGGACTTTTTATCCTCCCTTTTGCGATGCGCTTTGCAGGGCTGTGAGCAGGGATGGACATGATCTGTTGCCTCCTTTGGCTTTGTGCAGTAGCTTAGACAGCCTTGGGAGCTGGACTGGGTAGCACGGTAGGAAGGGGGTCATGAGAGTATGTGTGTTCAGTGACCCAGCAGTGTGGTCTGCGAGGGGCAGAAGATCCAGCCCCCACTCTGATCTCAAGTTCCAGGAACTCTGGAACTTTCCTTCCCCACCTCTGGGCCTCTGGGCCTCAGTTTCTCTACATGTAAAAAAGATATTGCCCAGGGCAATATGGGTTCCATTCTCTGGCATGACTGCCAAGCATGGGGCCACCATGGGGGTTAAGAGGTAGCTCTGGGTTGAAGCTATCTGGAGATAGCTGCAAAATTCTAGTAGCCTTTCTTTTCTTGAATGGGTCCTTAGTCCAGGGAGGTTCCTTCCAGAGAAACCGCCCCCTACAACTGGGGAGCGATCTTGATCATGCCAGGTTGGTGGGGCAGGCTGGCAGTACATGTGTGAGGTTGCAGGAGGGAAGTAGCGGTGAGGGCATGCCAGTTGGGGCAGTGGCAACTGAATTCAAGCGCTGGAAGGAGGACTGTGATGTCACTGTGTGTGAAAGTGGTGTGTTTGCGTGAGACAGACTGACTGACTGACTGACTGACCGACCGACCTGCTGCCTTGGGCATGGCTGTGTGCGTTCTAAGCGGTTCCCATGTGTGGCATGTAGGACATCTTATTTCTTCACCCCTTGGGGGCAGAGGGCGAGGGTTTCAGCTGTCCAGTAAGCTTTGCCTTTGCTGCTCCCCGTTTCCAGAAGGATTTGCCACAAGCTGTCAGGCCTCCAGAGCTGCGGCCTGGTGACTGCAGAGTTGAGGGTGCAGATTCCCCCAGAGGGAGCCTCTGAAAGGGGGAGGCAAGGCCTGGGGGCACCCCTGAAAGGGGGAGGCCAGACCTGGGGGTGCCCCTGGCCGACTCCTTGGAGCCAACGTCCAAGAAGTGAGCGTGGTCAGGATGTAAGTCAGATCCCTGGATCTGGACTCAGGGGCCCAGAGGCGGATGCGAGGAACACGCACACAACTGGACAGTCTTGGGGTGGGGGTGGGGTGTGTGCACGTCCCATCCCTGCTCTCTGAGCTCACCTGCCTTCCAGGTATGTCCAGGACACTCCTTGCTCCTGACTTTCCCAACCTGGTGGGTGAGGGGGGGAATTTCCCGGAACTGGGGGCGGGGAGGGGGCCGGTGACAAGGCCCCCTTCACTCCCAGGCACCTTTTGCCCAGTTCCCAGGAAGTGACTGTGGAATCTGCTTCCAAATATAGACGCTGGGGGCCCAGGCTGCCCACACACAGCCCCTTGGCCTCCCCGGCAGCATCTGCGTTGAGCTCCAGGAGGCCCCGGCTGCAGAGCTCAGCATGGAGCTGCCGGTAGAAATAATAATCATAAAATTGTCAATAAAAGGGGGGGGGGCCTGAGCAGCGGGTTATGAGCCCAGATCAGCCTCTGACCCGTGCGGAGCTTGAGAGGGGCTGTCTGCAGGCTGACTTCGTCTGTGCGCTTCCAGGGCATCTAAGCCACACACAGAACCCCAAGCCTCCCCCATCTCACCCACAGACCAGCACCCCCCACCCCAGCTCACAGGTGTGTTCACATAAGTGGGTACACGGTCAGAAATATATATAAATATTGCTAAGTAGCCTCTCTCAAGGCAGGGCACACACACATGCGCGCACACACTAGCACACACATTAGCACCCACACATGCACACACTAGCACACACACGCTAGCACACACGCATACACTAGCACACACTAGCAGACATGCAAAGCCCCTCTTCAAGTAACACCCTGCACACTGTCACCCGGAGAGACCCAAGGACCATGTCATTTCAGCCACATGGAAGAGACTTGCTGGCTCCCCTCTGCTATCACAGAGTGGAGGCGAGGCATTGGCGGGGGAGACAACAGGAGGTACCCCTGCTCATCCATGTGTATATACACCCCTGGGTGGTGCTGGGCAAGATGCCCCCTGGGGGGACAAGGGTGCTGGCCGGGAGCTGGAGTGTGTGAAGTCTCGGAGAAACCCCTGAACAAGGAGCCTGGTATCTGCCTGCTGGTGTTCCGGGGGGCAGGGGGTTCCTTGGTGTGGTGGCCTCGGAGATGAATTGTGAGCATGAACTGTGGAAAACCATGGCCTCCCAGGCCCAAGAAGCATGCTGAAGAGTGGGGACCCCTCGCCCTCCCCTTCAGCGCCCTCCTCCCAGGTTTGGACCTTGGAGGTCACTTTCTGGAGCTGTCCTTCCTTTCCTAGCTGGAGCTGGGCAGCCTGGCACTCCGCAGGGGTGGGTGTGGAGAGCTGAGTGCTGAAGCAAGTTAAGCATTGGAGAAAAATCTAGAAGCAGGAATGGAGGATGGTGCCAGGCAGGGTTCCTTCCCGTCCGGAAGTCTCAGGAAGTCTGGGATTGTCTCCTGGCCCGTGGCTGCGGCTCTGGGGCTCTGGGGCTCGCCAAGAGCAGCTGTGGGATAGCACAGGAGGCTGCACCCATCCACACTGCGCCCCTGTTACCTGTTCTGGAGCAGAGCATTTGGGGTGCCCGTTCAGACGCCACCTGAAGGAGCAAAGCCCAGGAGCTGTGTCTTGCGGCCGGCAGAGGCTGTGTGAGCCTCCAGCAAGGCCCTGCCCTCTCTGAACCCCATTACTGGCTGTGAAAACCGGGGCGAGGTCCATCTCTTCTCTGTCCCCACGGAGAGGTCCATCTCTTCTCTGTCGCCACCTCGGCCCTCCTTCCACGGGGCGGTGTGTGCTGGCACGAGGCTGTGCTGAGTGCTGGCCAGGTCTGGGGTTAGAGCAGGGGAGGTGACATCAGCTGGTCCCTCTTCTCCCTTCCAGCCTGCTACAGGCGCTGGACTGGGGGGCTGTGTGCCCTCAGACCGACCAACTTCTGGGCCCCTCCACGGCCTCCATGGGCGGGGAAGGGGGGTAGAGACATTACATACCTAAGCCCTTGACCCCCAAGACTCAAAGGGCCGGGTCAGACTGATGCCCCCTGGTGCACTGAGCCTGCCCTCTCTCCGCACCCCTCCCACCCACATCTACTGCCCCCTCTTCATCTCGTCCCTCCCTGGCCTGGTGGTGAAACCGGCTGGGTAAGGAGCTTCTGGGGTGGAACCAGCCTGAGTTCCGGTCCCAGCTGGGTCTGGGGGGCCAGTCCTGGGGACCTCTGCTGAGGAGAGTGCCCACGAACGGAAGCAAAGAACCGAGTTCCGGCAGCTCCCAGCCTCCCTACCCTTCGCCCCTCTTCAGTAGGCTCAGGGCGAGCGGAAAATACCCACCGCGCCCTCCACACCCGTGGAGACCGGAGCTGGGCTCCCTTGAAAATACAACCGAGGGTGTGCGGAGGAGAGAAGGGGGTTTTGTGGGGGATCCGGGGGCAGGGCTGCAGGTAGCCAGTTCCTGCCGCGCTAGGACCTCAGGCCAGGGCCTGGGGACACGGGATGGGGAGCAGAGCAAGAGAACCGAGGTCTTGTCTCTCCCCACCAGTCGGCAGAGGGATGGGCCACGGCTGAGGCTGAAACTAGGGGGAGGATCCGTTGGGGGGCCCAGACAGGGGCCCCCCTTCTCCCCCTTCTCCCCTTGCCCTCCTCTGCTCTCTGTCCTGGCTCCGTCTCGCTGCCTGCCGGGCACCTCGCAGCTGGCGATGCCCCACAAATGCTGGGGCTGCTGTTTCCACCTGCATGGGGGTGCCCACTGCCGGACCCCAGAAAAGAGGGGCACGGGGGCGCCCAAAGGAAGGCAAGGGCAACCCCATATCGTGTTGCCTGTGTGACCCCTACCATCGAACGTCCTCTCTCTCCCAGGAACAGACAGCCTTTCCCTCTGCTTCTAGTTTGTTTCTCCCCCGTCTGGAAGTTGTTCCAGGCCGGCAAAGGGTGGCCCGGGGAGCCTCCGGGGAGCCCCGGGTGGGCCTGGCCCAGCTGTTTGAGGGGCAGCCGCGGCCTCCGGCCTCCAGGGAGGACCCCACTTGCTGTCTGCGCGTCTGTGGTTTGGCGGTCAGTGCCAGACGAGAGGCGCTTTGCTCTTGAAAGACCCGAACCTGCCGGGCGGGGGTTCCCCTGAACCTGGACTTCAGCCGCTTAAAAAGGGGGAGATTTTCCACCTGGGTTGAGCCCACGGGAGGCTCGGGAAAGGCCTGAACGGCCTGGCAGGCCCCAAGTCCTGGCGCCATCATCCCGGTACCCCGTTTCGTTGGATGGGGGCTCCGGGTTGCCATGGCGACCAGCAAACCCGTGGCCTGGGAGGAAACACAGCCGCGGGAACCTTTCCCCTCTGTCGATGGCACCCCAGTGTTTTTCGGGTGTGATGGCGGTGGGGGAGGGAGGCGGCTGGGGTCTCCGCTTCCGGACCCTCCCTCGGGGCCGCCCCCTAAAGGTCAGCAAGCCAGCAGCCGAGGCCAGGGGGACCCTCAGCGGCGCTGCAGGCCCGCGCGGGAGGGGAAGAAAAATTGCAGGTCTCGACCAAGCAATCGTTTCGGTGTCGGCTCCTTCCAGTTTGGGGTTTGGCCTCCCTCCGCACCCGCACCCCCACCCGCCTCCCTTCAACTCCTCAAGGTCATTACTAGAGTTTTCACTCGCACGCAGCTCCAGGCGGCCCTGAAAATGGCTCCTCCCGCCGCCGGCCCTGCCGCGCCTCGGGGCAAGGCTCCCCCCAAAAGGGTAGGGGGGAGGCGGCAGGGTGTAGGCCCCCATCAAGCTGGCTTCCCAGCGCCCACCAAACAGCCCCTTCGGGTCTCTGGACCCAGAGACACGAGTCTGAGAGCTGGGTCGGATCTTTGGAGTTTTCGAAACCTCCGGCCTGGCTGGGGCGAAAGGGACTCAGTCTCTGGGTGACTAACGAATAACAAAGGGCGTTTCCTTAAAGGGGGTCCTGAGCCTCACGGCTGTTATCTCCGCTTGCTTGAGTCCTGGCTGCCTGCGGTGTAGACAGGGAGGAACCGTGTCCCTCCCCCCTTCAAGAAGGTGCTTTAGGAAACTGCAGATCGAATTCTCCGGGGCGGGGACCCCAATCCTCGGCGCAGCGGGGCCGGGCGGGCTGGAAAGAGCCGGCGGCAGCCAGAACTCGGGTCCAAGTGGCGTCTCTGAGTTTGAATCCGGCCCTTTGAGCGAGCTTCACACGTGTGGCTTTAATTTCCCTTTCTTTTTTGCTTTCTTTTCTCCCCCCCCCCCTTTGCGAGAGAACAAGAAAAATAGTCGGCCGTGTCGACAGCGCGACACCGCTCCCTCTGCCAAGGAAAATTTGTCTTTCCAGAGCCCGGGAGAACAGCAGCTCCCAAGTTTCCACGCAGCCTCCCTCTGAGGGAGGGGGGGGTGTCTCCGGACGGCCCCTCCCCATGCACCCCACACCTGGAGGCGAGAGCCAGAGCCTCTTTCTGGGACAGAGTCCTGGCATTTGGTATTTCCTACCCCCGTATCTTTTGGGGTCCAGGCGACACTCTGGCAGGGGAGGCAAGAAAGCTGCCCCGAGGCCTGGAGGCAGGCTTGGGGTGCAGAGAAGGTGGGGTTCTCAGGTGGGGAGGCGATGGCAAGTTCTCTTGGCTCTGCTCCACCTCACCCTCTGCTCCAGCAGCTGCTCCCCAAACTGGAGGGGCAAGCACACCTTCTCCCTGGTATCCCAGGCGTGGCTCCGGATGGCTTCTGAAACACACTGGAGCCCTGGCGGCTGGGCTTCTGAACCCCACTTCCCACTCCCACTCCATCCTTCATTTCATTTCGTTGAGGGCGGCTGGGGGGTATCATCGGCTGCACCTGGGCGGCTGGGGAGGACTATTTCCCAAGCGCAGGGAACACCATCAGCAAGGATCATCATTAGCAGAACGAGCAGCATCTGAGGAGGAGAGTATTGGATACAAACATCACAAGAGCAGCCAGGATGCTTCCCAGAGCCTTCCCCGTCGTCCTGCTGGGACGAGCTAGAACAGCGCGCTGACAGGGGGGGTGACACCCGCCCGCCTGGAAAAACTGCATCGAGCCAGACTGAACTAGGCCAAGAGGGATAGTGACCCCCTGAGAAAGCAGAGAATTTCCCACCCTCCGGCTGACCCTCCCGTTTGGAAAACGAGTCGGTCAAAGTTGAGGCTCGTCCTTTCCATTGTTATCCTGCTCCCCGGCCAGCTCCCTCTGCGCTCGGGCTTTCGGCCCTCGGCGGAGCCCAGCCAGGCGGGGTACCTCGGGAGACCCCGGGCGAGGGGGTGGACGCCGGAGGCTTCTGGGGAGGAAAGAAGCCGGGCGGTTTGGGGGGTGGCGAGCTGAAAACGACAGCGCGCAGAGGCGAATACAAAGCACCACAGTCACGGCCCTTCCGTTTCGTTGGCGGCCCATCGCCCTTCCCGGGGGGGGGGGCACCCCCAGGACAGACATTTTGCAGAACGGGACAACCGCCGCCCCGGAGGCCTGGCGGGGCCGCCGCCGCGCGCGTCCCGGCTCTCTGGAAGAAGGGAGCGCGGTGGCGCGTCGCCGGCCGTTCAGAGTTTCCTTCCGAGCGACCGGGCGGCGAAGACCCGGCGGCTCTCGAGTCCGGCCGCGGGCCCTCGCCCGCCGCCCCCGCGGCGCGGCCTTCCGAGCGTCCCGGGAGGCGGCCCTGGGAGGCCGCGGCGGCGCCGGGTGGACGCGGGCCCGCGGCGCGTGTGCGAGGCCGGGGGCTGGACTGGAAGCGCCCCGGCTCGGAGCTGCGCTGCCCCTTCCAGCGCGCGCGGGGCCCGGCCTCCGCCTCCGCCTGGGCGCGCCTGGCCCGAGGTCAAGAAGGATGCGCTCCCCTCGCGGACTCGGAGCCGCGCTCGCCGGTCCGCAGCAAAGCCCGCGGCCCCGGGGCTCGGCTTCGGGGAAGGAGGTCATTCCTGACGAGGGGAGGCAGGGGCCGCTTGGGACGCGGCTGCGGCCTGGCGCGCGGGCGGGGCGCGGGGGCCGTCGCCGCGGCCAGCGGGGCCGTCCCGGGGGCCGGCGTCCGCGCCCGGCGCTGCAAATCGCTGGCCGCTGTCCCCGCGGGCTTGACCTTCGCTCCGGGGCGCCGCGGCCGCCTGCCTTCCTGCGCTCTGCGCCGCCGCTCCCGCCCCGGACGGGCCCGGAGCCAGGCCGGCCTTTCGGAAAGCCCTGGGGGGCTGGGGGCGCGCGAAACCGGGGCTCGAACCCCGAGGCTGGAGCGAGTCCGCGGTAGACGGTCGGCTGTAGACGACGTAGACGGACCTCCCTGGGGGTCTCCCGGCGCGGCGCTTACCCTTCCCGGAGGCCGGGCGCTCGCTCCCTCGGCGCTGGGCGGGCCCAGCTCTCCTCTCCGCGGCGCCGGGGGCGTCTACGCAGCGCGTTTCGCGTCGGAGTCGAGCGCGTTTGCAGCGGCGCGCGAACGCTTGCGCGCAACGGCCACGGCGGCTGAGGCGTCAGGCGATGAAACCCCAAATAGCAAGAAGCCTTATTACAGAAGAAAACAAGCGCCTCGTGCCCCCCGAAGGCCC
>PVHY01019206.1:0-27782 GCA_004024945.1 Uropsilus gracilis
GAGGAGGCGGGGCTTGAGGAGGAGGCGAGGCTCTGAGGAGGAGGCGGGGCTCTGAGGAAGAGGCGGGGCTCTGAAGAGGAGGCGGGGCTCTGTGCAGGAGGCGGAGCTCTGTGCGGGAGGTGGGCTCTGAGGAGGAGACCAAGCACCCTTGGTACCCAAGCATGTGCCATCTCTGAGAGGACCCCTGAAGGAAGAGCCTGTGTTTAGAGGGGTCAGCTGGGACCTCTGAACCCCTTGCCTTGCACAGTCTCCTTCCTTCAGCAGCCCTCCTGTGACCCTGGCAACCTCGCTCACAGCAAAGGGGGCAGAGAGTCCCCTGGCAAAGAAGGGAGCACAGGCTTGGCGAGGCAAGGGACCGGGGAGCCTCCCTCACCGAGGTTGACCAGGAACGTGAGTGTGACCCTGTGCCAGCCCCACTGCCCTGTGGGATCTGCATGGAGAGAGATTGTCCTTCCACTGATGACGGCCCAGTGCTCCAGGCACAACAGATTCTTAGTAAGTGCTGGTTGAATAAATGTTGGACAAACTCTGGGAAACCTCAAGACTGAGAAAAAGCATAAGGTGAAGAGGTGCTTGGCTCAGGCCACACCTCTCCATCCAGCCAGGTCACCAGGCAGAGCCTGCAGGATACTATGGCAACATTACCTTTAACAGCATTAGCTCCTCTTGATGAGTAGCTCTGAGCTGCATGCCTTGGTTTCTGTGTCTGAAGCCACCGTACACCTCAGCTAATAAACCCCTTCGCAGGTGAGGAAGAAGCTTCTGAGAGACAGAGAAGAAGAAGCTTCTGGAAGACAGAGCAGCAGCTGTTCCACAGCACTGGCTTCTAAGCCTGTTCTCTCCCCAGTGTATGAGGCCAGTGTTTTCAAGGGGACGCCCCTGTGGGTTTCCAGTGAATGTCCATCAGCCCTCTACTAACCACAGGTGAAGTGTATGCACAGGAGCGAATTGCTGCTAGATGAGTCAGTCTCCTATCGGAGGTGGTGTCTCTCAGACTCTGCAGCCTGATGAATATAATTTACCAGGGCACAAGGGAGTCACCTACCCAGCCTCCTCCCAGCTCCCTCTCCATCTTCATTGCATAAATATTTGCTGGCATTTCCCAAGTGATTGACTGCTGGTGTGTGTGCGTGTGTGCGTGTATATGTGTGTGTGTGTGTGTGTGTGTGTGTGAATGGACTGTGGCTAAGGGTGGGGCAGAAAAAAAAGGCAATAAAATGATTCCTGTCCTCCCTTCCACCCCACCCCAGCACCCTGCAGGCCAAGAGAGAAAGAGATAAACATAATTAACTGGGATAATACTAGGTGGAATATGATAAGAGCAAAAAAATTTCTTCTAGGGGAGAAATTGTAATTAACTCTGTTAAAACCAGAAGGGAAATTTCTGAAGGGGAAGCTAGTGTTTGAGATGGGGCTTGGTATAAGATTTAGACTTTTGGTAGATGTACAAATACAGAATAAAATCAAAGGAACCAGAAAGAGTGATCCAGGTAAAAGTATGGCAGTAAATAGAATGTCCAGATTATCATTAGGACTCCTCACTGGCCTGCCTCAGTCTGTGAGACTGTTGAGCTTTAGTCGTGCTCTGAATTAAGGTCCATTCACAGTGCTAGTATAGTAGCTCAGGAAAGGAAGTCAGATTCAGATTTAAGATAGCTGACCATTTGTGAAGGGCACTTTAAGGCGATGTAACACTGGGGATATACATTTTAAGGAGGAAAGAACAAGAAAGGTGGATGGGTATCATGAGTGAAGAGAATGTACGCAACTCAGGATTGATTCTAACCTGTCTTCTCCAAATTCTCAGTCTCCTGTGGGCAGAGGACTCCGCGGAGAACTTCAAGGTTCAGCAAATATGGGGGGAAGAAAAAGCTGCATAAAAGTAGCCTGGATCCCTGCGTCACCACATGGAAGGCTGCCCACCCAACTCTCCATTGGAATTTTTGTGATTGAGAAATCAGTTTCCTATGGTTAAGCCACTGCATCTTTGAAATCGGTCTGAGCTGTGCTGCCTGTCTGATTAACACAAGTGCAAACACATGATTCATTTAATGTATGATTTAGAAAGGTCTAGTCTTCCCATTTTGCTGTTTCACGGATGAAGGGGAAGTGAGTTTGCCAGGCTTTTTCCTCCATTGGCCCATATGATCAGCACCCGTGGTTTTGCATCATCTCCATGATGGTGCAGTTCAGTGGGTTTCACATGTGTGAGTGTGCACACCTGGGCCTAGGAGAGAGGGGATAAAGAGGCACAGAGAACACGAGAGAGCATGGGATGAGAGAGCACAAGAAAATGCCAGAGAGAGCACCCAGAGAGGAAGAGAGTGAAGGTCTCTGAGGATTTGGGGGCCTCTTCTGCCTCCCAGTCACCTCCCCAACCTGGGTACTACCCTGACCTTGCCCGCCTGGTGTGTCTTGCCCGCCTATGTGCCCTAAAACCCAAGGCCCGCCTTGCCCGCCTATGTGCCCTAAAACCAGTAAAGACCCTACACAAATGGTAGGCCTGATGCTTGTGCTACAGTGGTCTGTGAGGATGGTTACATGAGAGCCTATGACACCCCTGAGGCTCCAGGAAGTCAGATAACTTCCCCAGCTCCTACTTTGGAAGATGAGAGTGTTTGGAAGGTCCTGCCACCCCCCACAGCCTTTCCTCTTTACTCCAACACCTGGGATCTTTTGATGAGAACCTTGCCTTCAGGACAAGCATTTGGGAATTTGGAAAGCCTGATGGGCTCCTGAAAGTGAGCAGGTTTCTAAACATCGGGACAAGGCTGTTGAAAGGGTCATGTTGGCCAAGTCTCCCCGCCGGACAAGCAGACCAGGTTGAGGCTCTCTCTGGAGTTCATGGACAAGAGGGGGAGGGGAGGAGGCACTGGGACCTGGAACTCCATGGCCCTGAGGAGTCAGTGGGTTGGGGGTGGGTAGGATGGGGAGAGGATGAGTGGAATAATTACAGTGGCCCAGCAGAAAACGAGCAGACTTTTACATATCAGCCTGATTTACAGGTTCTGCCCACTTAATTGCTTCTTTCATAAACTCCACATTCCATACATCATGGGAAAACACTAAAGGCAGAGTCCTCATGTGACTATGAAAGCAAATGACCTCTTCAAGGGACAGTCACCCACGCCTCCCTTTGTGGCCACATGGAGGGACCCTCGCTGGATGTCCAAGGATTTTACAGATGCTTCTGGAAGAGGAATTTGGTTAACTTTGAGGCTCTGTTAAAGCTGCCCCTCGCCTCTTCGCTTTGTGTGTCTGGGTATTGTCGACCATAAAGGGAAAAAAAGGGATTTTCTGCTTAAAACTGGAGAATGTTGCTAAACCCCTTTCTGTCATCAATCGATAAAGTTTTTATTGAGCACCTACTATGTGCCCTACGAGGTGCTATTAGTCACTTGTGGATAAATGGATCGTCAGGGTTTTTACCTTCCGCCATTAGCCTCTATCACCAACACCTATGGTATGGCACTCTCCTTGTGCTTGTAGCTACCTGGTCGTGGGTTTACACATATTTGAGCAGGCTCACCTGGGCCTGGGAGGAGAGGGTAAAGAGGCAGTGTCACCCTGGAGGAGGGAGCATGAGGTGGAGAGCATGAAGAGAAGGCCATAGAGTGGACTCAAAAGAAAGCCCAGAGAAAGAGGGTGAAGATTCTTGGGGGTCGGGGGGGGTCTCACCTGCTCCCTAGGCCACCACCCCTGCTGCTATCTGCTTGTCAGAGAAGTGGCCCAGCCAGTCTGCCTGAGGAGCCTGTTGTCTGGTTCTCTGAGAGCATTGAAGCTGTAACCCCCCACCCCCCAAGGGCTCAGTGTTCTTTAGATGATGAACCCACCCAGGTTGGGATGGTTGCAGAACAGCTCCCCGTTCTCACCGGAGCACGTGCGACATGATTCGTGCTTCCAGGTGCTTTAAACTTGGGGCAAAAGGTAGAACATTCAATGACTGCATCAGTCCCTGCATTCGAAGGCCTGGAGTCAGCGTGCTGGGCCCAGCGCTGGCCTGGGAGATGTACAGATGGCTGCTGTGACCCCAGTCACCATAGACTGGGGAGCTTTTCCACAATGAGCCTCCATTCCTCACGGTTCTGGGAGCTGGGAGTGTGAGGTCAGAGCTCTGATTGGTTCTGGCATAGAGCCTCTTTGGGGTTGCAGGTGGCTGGCTTCTCGCTGCGTTCTCACATGGAGAAGGGACAAGAGGGCTTTCTGGGGTCCCTTCCCAAGGGCACTGGTCTCCTGACTGAACCCGGCCTCCAGCCTCACAACCTAATCACCTTCCAAAGGGCTCAGCTCCTCCTAGCATCACATCAGGCGTGAGGATTTCAGCAGAGGAATTTCAGCAGGAGGACCGCCATCGAGTCCGTCGCAGGTAGCTCTGGGTTGGCATAGCCGATGTGCTATCAAATGTGGCGCAATCTGCTTACAGGCGAGATGCCCAGCGTGAACGTGTGCCATGGTGTAAATACTCCCAGCATGGACTTGGCCAATTTCCAGCTACAGGGTGACGTCACTGGAGAGAGAGCTAGAAACAGCTCTCCATCAGCTCTCCGGAGTGAGCTGGCACCAGCCCACAGCTGGACGTAAGGAAAACCCAGATCGTGTGTGCACGGTGACTGTGTTACAGTTCAGGGGAGGACATCGGAGCGTCTCCTCACTCAGGAAGTTTTCCTGGGGTTGCAGAGCTGGAACTTGTCATCCAGGATGACCAAGGCTTCTAGAGGAGGAAGAAAGAGGAATCTTTCCAGACCAATGGTGTCAAGCAGACAAAAGCACGAAGGTGGGAAGGAGGAGATTTCTGTGCTACTGGAGCTGACTGAGCAGGCTAGCTGGGGAACCAGGAAGCCAGAGAGCAGATGGTCTTGATAATATGACCTAGACTCTGTCCTATCTTGGGCAAGAGAAGGAAATTTGCTTAGCTAAGATGCCACAGGGATCTGCAAAGACTCGAGTGGTACCATAAATGTGCTCCCGATGGTACCATCATCACCATGAAAATGGGGCCATTAAGAATAATTATAATAGTAGACTTAGGCTGACTGCCCATGTTCAACGTGTAGCAAAGGTTTCCCATCTATTAGCTCATTTAACCCTCATTACCTAACGAGGTGGGTACTGTGGTTCAATCTTATTTTATAGATTAGGAAACCAAGCCATCAAAACTTAGGCAATTCTTTGCACACCTTTGCCTGGCATCACACAGCTGAAATGATAAAGGTCAACTCCACACAGTTTGGTTCTAAATCTTTCCTCTTTTTTACTTACGCTTCATTTCTTTGTTTCCTTCTGAATTTCTAAAATTTCAAAATACAGGAACTCAGGAGTTTTCATACATCCTCTCCACCCCCCCCCCCATCTGCAATCATCATTCATGGTCAATCTCACTTTATTTAGATATCTAGTCTTTCCCATTTCCTAATTATTCGATGTACATCTCGAAAAATATGTACCTCAAAAAAATTTCAAAAATGTGAAGATTTATAGTATAGACACACTATTATCATCACAATTAAAATTAAAAAAATATTCATTATAATCAAGGTTCAGTCAGCAATCATTTTTCTTCAAATTAGAACCCTGAACTGTCTACACACTGTACTTGATTGCACCGGAGGCTTTTCTTAAATTCCCCTCTTCTTTATAATACCATTTATTTGTAAAAGGAACCGTATTATTTGCCCTGTTTCCCAGAATTTAGATTTTGTTATTTATGTTCACATGATTGTGACATGTTCCTCTGCTCCCTGTACTTCTAATAATCTGGTACTTATTTATAGAGACTTCATCAGATTCTATGTTTTAAATTTTAAAACCTAAGTTAAGCATAAAATTGTTGTCAAAGTAAAAAAAAAATCAAAAGATGTTACTTAGTGCTTATTGGACAATGACAGGAAATCAGGAAATACACTGATGACTGGGAAACAAGGTTTTGTATAGTTTTGATCTTGAAAAGTAAAGTATAATGCAGGCATTTAAAGAGATATTGAAAAATAAATGTGTAATAGATCTTTAAGTGCATTTTGCCAAAGGGGGAAAATAAAGCAGGTATCCCTTTCTTAACCTTCAAGATAAAACCTTAGGTCAAGATTACTTTGTAGGAAATATCTTTCAAGACACTAAAATCTGGCGTCTTTCTTTTTATGATCTTAGCCATTGAGTATCATCACCTAGCAGTATTATCTCCTTGAGGACCACAAGATGCTTTTGTTACAACTCTAACATTCCTACTTCATTCATTCCAGAAGCTGAAATCCTATTAACTATGTGGTTACCTTAATGAATAGTTTAGAAATAAATGCAGGACAAATGATGACGTCCTTTTCTTTATTTTCTTTTTTTCCAGAAGATGTGCTTCTTGTCAAGGCCCAAGATGAACACTGAGGCGTTAGTTGGTTCCATTGTTGCTTATCTGTGTGTTCAGTTGCTTTTCTATCTCTGTGAATTCCTGGATGCGAGCATTTGTAAGTGCTGGAATCAAGCCCTTTTCAAACAATGGGAATCTTCTGTATCTTGATGGCTCCCAAGTCCTTTGACAAAAGCTTAGTAGTCTTTTCTATTTTTCTTATCTTCTAAGATAGTCCAGTTCCCAGTTCGGCATATTTCCTTCTTCCCCCTCCTCCCTTGGACCCTCTCCCAACCCCTGCAAGGCCTGGGTGCATCCACTGACTCCATGGGAAGTGGTATTTTGAGAGGACATCTGAGGAGCTAGTACTGTCCGCCTCTCCTCCTACGAGAGACGGTGGTGTGAGACTCCCAACTGTTCCTGAGTCTTGCACATTTCCACTTGGATTGAGTTTCTGCTGAGTTCAAGCGGAGAGGCCCAAAGGGTAAACTGTCAAGGCTGATGAGTTACCCTATTCTATTATTTCTGTGATTTGTCCTACTGTTATTTTTTCTTCCTTTACCCCTAAGGCCATAGGGAAAATGAGACAAAGCAAAACAAACAATGAACTACATGCAAAAATGTCATCAGACATGTCAGAAGTGTGATCCCTCCCCCTTATTTGTACTCCCTAAAAAGGGAAAAGGAGGAAAATCCCTTTGGTGATTTTACTGAAGCTGTGTCAGTAATAACTAGGATATAGGGAAAGGACCATGAAAAAATTATTATTCTCAGTTTTTTCTAAATGACCTTTAAAAAAATTCTTTAATATCCTCTTTCAAAAAATAAAACTAAAAACGCCTCATTCTCTGTGTCTAGAATGTCAGTTTCCGGTGGTTACTGTTGGTTTCAAAATGTCTTCCTCAGTAGACAGAGTAGCCCTCAGGTCACTCTCTAAATCGCATTATGCCTACAAGGTTTTGGAAGCTTGGCGCTTGGCTGGCTGTGTCAATAAGTGAGATCTGGGCAAGTCTTCCAAGGACAAATATGTTCGGCTTTAGAAGATGTTCCGCCAACGTCCTTACTTTGTATTCTTTCTGGGTGCAGCTAGCCTACCTCTCCCAGGCTCTCTCAAAGTCAGGATGGCCAATTAATGGAATTCCAGTCAATGGGACATGGCAGGATGTGATATGAATCATCTTGGGCTTAACACCCAGTTCCCTTCTGACTCTGCCATGCTCGCATCTGTATCTGGCATGATAGACACAGCCAACACAGTTCTGTAGACAGAAGCTGAATTCCTTAAGGTCTTCAATGAATAGAGATGCTCTCTTCCAGTGGCAATGTGAGCCTTGGTTTATATAAGATGAGCAAATGCACCTCTACTAAATTTGAGCCAAAGAGCATGTCTTGAAGTGTTTGTGAATATGCATTGTCAATACGCTACTGTCGTTCCAAGAAAATGAGGCCTTGATGAAATGTCTAAGTCTTGATTCGCACCAGCTCTCACTTTAGAACTGAAGACTCAGGCGGAAACCTTAGTTTTCTCATCTATAAAATGGGCATGCAGCTTTTCAGTTCACTCGGATGAAGTGCTTGGATCAGGATCTGACACAACATACATGTTGGGTGGAAGTTAGCTACCACTGCCGAATGTTCATCATTCATTTATCTAGCAAATATGTCCTGCCTGTTCACCCATTTGTGGGGAATAAGCATTTGATGGAAAGGAGATCCAGCTGTGCTCATCAGACCAAGAATGGAAGAGAACTCCAGAATGAAGGCTTGGCTAACATCTTCATGCCCTGATTGGAGTATTTCTTTTAGCATCTCACGAGCGTCTCATGCCCTTATTCATTCATCCTTTCTTTAATCATGCAGTATTTGTAACGCCTGAGATTAGACACCATGACTGGGATCGAAGGAAGGCCAGGTAAATGAGTTATTTCTAATGAGTAGAAAGCTAAAATTTCCCTAGAAGAGGCACAGCTATATGCCATCCTATGCTTCTAAGGAAATGTGGAACAAACTGAAATTCAGATACCCACGCTCCACCTCCTGCCGATTCCAAAACAGTTTCCTCGACTAACTTGTGAGAACTGCTTGATTCGGGGTGCCAAGTTTTTGTGGGTGCCAAGCTTTTTGGGGGTGCCCTATGTACCCTCTGCCATGGGCAGAGATCATGCTGTATTTCCCCCCACTGGCCTAAATGACTGTTAGCATTGAACACCTCCCTGCTGCCAGGGTAGAGTTGTGCCAGTAGGAAGCTGGGCATAATTGGCTGGCTGTGCTCATTTCTCTGGAGAAAATCCTCACATACTGGTTTCTGTGGTTTGGGGCAGAGCGGGGGGGTAGGGCAGGAGGGGGCTATCAAGGAATCTTCTGTCAACCCCCATTTTGACATGAAGCTTCCAACTTTCAAACACGAACCCACCATTTCTGAAGCGTCTTTTGTCTTCCTTGGGCTGTGTCTACCCAAACTCCACTGCGGGCCAAGGCTGACCCACCAGCCTTCAGCTTGAAACCGCTGACTTGTTTACGTGCAAGGAGTTCAGGGCTGGTTGGCAGATTCAGGGTGCGAATCAGTCGTGGCAAATCTGCTGTTGGAAAGAAAATCAATGACAACAGCAACAGGGAGGAGCCCCTGGCTCTGGGAAAACGGCCATGCTGTTCTCCCTTGGTGGGGGAAGCCGCCAGCCTGCCAGGGAGCCCGGCACATAAGAGCACCCCGACTTGTTGGCATGCTGTGCCAATCAACAGTTTCCACAGAGGCAAGCACCCTTTCAAGTCGTTTCACCAATACGAATATTGTCCATGGGATGGCTGGGGAGAATACACAAACAGACGGCCATAAAATCAAAAATAACTTTAGAAGGAAATAGTATATTGGAAGGATTCATTACAGAAGTTCAAACAAGGGCCCATATGTTTCCCTCCACTTTATGGCGGAATACACAGAGTGCCTGCTATAAAAGGAGGCTAGGGAGGGGGGTGGCGCGGGGTGTTCTTGTTGAGGCAAAGGAGCAGATCCAAACAGCAGATAAATAACCAAGATATCTTTATGATTATATAGGCCGGGCCTCCCAAGCCATCGAGGTTTCCTTGCCGATCTCCGTGGCCAATGATGTTTTAATTAACATTGGCGAGCTGTGATAAGACATGAATAGTTTTCTTGTCTTTCTTTTCTAGCCATCTCCCCAGCCCTTGCCCCTGCCTCCCCCTTTGTCTTTAAGTAAACCTATGAATTTGGTCCCTCTGGATGTAAGTCTCTCTCAAATTTTATTGTTTCAAATCAAAAGTCCCTTGTGATTTCCAGGTTGACTGAAGGTTACATGGCAATAATACAAGAACATACCGGAGTTATGGTTCCTTATAATTTAGGAGAATTACATTTATTCTCAGAGTCTGTCCTAGGCTGTATACAGTGTAAAATTTTATTTTATCTTTAAGATAATAAATTTTCCTATAAATCCCAGAACACATTAGCTGTTTTAGACAAGTTTGGGGGGAGTCGTTAAGAGATGGAAAGGCAAGGAAAAACTTTTCAGACAGGCACATGCACATGCCAGCTCAGCACATTTATACCCTTTGGATTTATGTACTTTGTCCTGCACAACTTGATCCATGGGGGATGATGGCAAAAGTACAAAAGAGACAGCTCAGGCTTCCTGAAGGAAGAGGCATGGTGGAGATGAGTTGCACCCTGAAATATTAGGGGATCCATGGGTATTAATTCATTTGCTTTTGTGGGGCAGGAAAGGATCTTTCCTTCTTAAAATGATCTTTTCAGAAGCCCTGGATGGACTCCATGAGGAATTGCATTGAGCATGGAATGTTCAAGAACATATACATAATAGAGTGTATATATTTATAAAAAGGGAGGGAGGGAGGGATGGAGAAAGAGAGGGAGGGGGATGTAAGGGGAGGGAGGAGGAGGGAGGGGGAGAGAGGGAGAAGAATGGAGGGAAGGAGGGAGTAAAAAAGGAAGGAAGGAAAGGAGGGAGGAAGGAAGCAAGCAAGGAAGGAAGGAAAGAAAGAAGGGAGGGAGGGAGGGATAAGGGACTCAGTGTCAGCTAGAACATTATGTGATCTTGCTGTTATCATTCTTAGACCACCTTTAAGGTTTCAATCTCTTTCTTTCCTTCTCTTTCTGGTTAACCTTAAGTTTAAGTCCCAATAAAATACAAATTTATGGGGATCAAGCTTGTCATCAGCCCCTCATTACTGTCAGTTTCTCTTCAATTTCATCTAACTCAGTTTGGGGCATTTCAGAATGTTTTCCCACATGTGCTAGAGACCTTTTGTGTCACTCCCACCAAGCCAAATAATGACCGTTAAGATAGAAACTAAGACCCAAGACTCAGATAAGGGACGGAGATACTGAGGGGACTTTAAGACAGAGTCTTTGTGGGGCCCCAGCCCCTCATGTTTTAATCAGGAAAGGCGGGTGGCAGGTCACAAAGATTAGGTTTAACCTTCCTGATATACATCAGATCTCTTGCCCTTTCAACCTTGCAGCCGTGCGAGGAGGCATTCTTCCTGCAACCCATAAATTAGAGGCCAAGGTTCCTTTACAAAGTCTAATGACAAGACGGCAGGATCCCCACGAAGCCTGAGTCTTTTCCCTGGACACCAGATTTTTATTTATTTTCTTTGGAACGGTAAGCCATGATCGGTAGGTCAACGGGAGTCCTGAACGTTTTTGTTTTTTTCTTTTAATGAAAAAATGCTCTGGTCATGAGTGCTTTCTGCTAAGATTTAAGACCCAGAAAACCCCAAATGACTCTCTCTCGTTTACATGCTTGTTTCAAAATCCACTAAGTAACTTATTTAGGTTCTGAAAGTTATATACAATATAAATCCATCCAGGCCGCAGTCAAATATCCCAGGAGCTGTAAGGCTGGTTTCTATATTGTTTGGACATAATACCTTTCTCAAGTGAAATCATAAGGGACTAGAGCACTTAAAATAGGGTGTCACATTTCAAGGTAATAAATAGCAGATTGATTCTACCTCCCAATTGATCCTGCAGTTTACTTATACACAAGATGGAAAATAAAGTACCAAAGCCACCATGATTTACTTTGTAGAAATGAGACACTCAGTATTAGCTTAAGTGAAGGCAAAGACGAGCTCTGACAATTTATTATGGGTTCAGTTCAAATGCAGTTTGGATCAAGTTGCACTGTTGGCACACACACGCATTGCTGTGTTTTTAGCATCCTCACAATTAAGCACATCTTCGGCCTCTTGATTTCTTTGCTGTGCTCTTCAAAGGCACTTGTCATCCAGCATGGACTGTTAAATACAGGGACAGGGTCTCGTCGATCTCCCTGCAGGAGCAGGCTCCCGCCTTAGAGAACTGGCATGTGGTCTAGCTGTTTAGCAATGCCCTTCCATCCTCTTCCCTCTTTCAAGCACAACAGCTCGTGATGGGATTGCTTTGTATTATGGATTGAAAACGAGTTCATCCCAAGGATGTTTGGGGAGTTTTCCGATATCTTTTGGGGGCATCCTTAGTCATGACCACAGGGTTATAATTACGCCTATTTCTGGCCCACTGGTGCCTAACAGTGGTGTTGATTGTCATTTCATCTGGACAAACGGCGCTGAATCACAGTCGTAGCGAGACCTGACTTTATTTCTGAAGTCTCTTGATATGTCATGGACGTATCAATTTCTGTTGAGTACAGTACCATTGCTTCTCACAACAGCCTCATGCAGTAGCTTCCTTGTTTTCAGAACAGGGAATGGAGGAGGCTTGGCAAGGCCCAGCAACAGAGTGAGGGCTGCAGGTCCATGTGATTTCAGAGTCCATGGTCTTGATCGGTGAGACATAGCATCCCCAGAAAGGACACATTAATATTGTCCCAAGCCCTAAATTATTCAAAAGGACAGTTGAGCGTGAAATACTGTTCCTAATTCTCTATTAATGTTTCATTGAATCAAGTTACTTCAAACACGAACCTGGTGCTTGGCCGTAGGCTATTGGTACAAAACATCTATTCCTTGGAATCAAGCCCTCTTTGTGTATTTGTTACCAAACAAATCAAAATCTCTAAATATTTTCAAGCAAAATTTTTTGTTAACTTGGAAACTTTGTCTATTAATGATCAGCAAGATGGCATCTCCCTGTATCATACAACACATGGATGTATCCTTCTAGGAGCTAGGGATATGGGCCCAGGGGGAAGTCAGGGACAGCTTACACGAAACCTTAAAATAAAAACTGGACCTATTGTCTAGGCTGTGAGAGTTTAGTTTTTCTCCTAATTCATTTCACAGATGAGAATACATGAGCAAGCACGCTTCCGGGAGGTAGGTATACGGAAATGATCTCACAGTTGAAATTATTTTACATGGCCAAGGCAGGGGGGCTTTCAGGAGCGACAGAAACAATACAGAGGAGAACCCTAACACAAAAGAATTCCAGATTGGTGGTGGGAGAGATGGATGTAATACATGCATGAGGGCGCTCACGCTCGTTGACTTCCACTAACATGCGAAAGGACACACACACACTGAAATCTCCAAACAAAATGCTGAAAAATAAGGAATACTCGTTTCCTTCAAAAATGAATAACTGAGCTACATTCTTTTCAAAGCCGAAGGATCCCCAAAGGGAAGGAAACAAAAGGCAAAGAAGGATCTAAAGGGGTGAGATATACTCAGTCTGACTTGCCTGGGGTAGTCTCAAACCTGCGGGACTCAAGCAATCCCAAGCCTCTTGCCTCCCAGGGCTTGGACAACAGACCCGTGAAGAACTTGTTTTAAACTGGGCCCAGGTATATGCCCCTGGACAATAACCAGAGGCAAATCAATGCTCTCTGGAGGAATAGAATTTCAAGAAATGTCTGCTCACAGCTGATCATCACAGGTAGTGAATGGAACTCCAGGCAGTTAAAATAAAAGTCACAGGCTAATGACAGCAAATTATTTGCTAATGAAATAATACAATGCAAAATATAAACAAACTAGCTGAGATGTAATTGGAAAGTATGAGGGGATTAATATATGGGTTAAGAGAGACAACACAAATAAAATAATAGATCTGGAAAATACCAAATAGAATTTTTAAACTGAAAAAAAAAATTATTGCTTTTGAAGTTAAGAGCATTTTGGCTATTTTTAATTGTATTTCTAAAGTGCCAAAAACATCGTGAATTAGCATCTCAATTGGAATGAATTATCCAGAATATAGCATATGGAGACAGAAAGAAAGCAGGCGGGGAAAGGAAGAGTTTAAAAGGAAAGAAAGAGAAGGCCCAACATATGTTTAATCATGTTTCTAGATAGAGAATGATTGCTGAGAGGAGGCATTATTTGAAGTTTAAATTTCTCCCAAATTCATAAAGGACATAAAACTTTAATTCAAGAATATATACGAACCCATTCAACTGTTCCACTCAGTCACATTAATATGGAAAATAAAAAATAAAGACACAATCTTATTTACAGTCAGAAGATTACCGATAACAGAACATTTAAACTTGATGCCTCGAGTGTGACAATGAAAAACAGGAAGTAGTCATCTATTATCAATATGCTGAAAAAAAAATAGCTGTCAATCTAGAATTGCATACAAAGTCAAACTGTCTAGAATGAAGACAGTATAGTCAAACAGAAATGGAAAACTGAAGTCTCTCAGTGAAAGAAAATAATATCATAAGAAATAAGAAATTCAAAGTAGAGAGAGATAATATAGTAAGGAAATTATAATTGAGCAGGGTTGACTGGATTTGGGGTATGTCAAAATTTCAAAAGCAAGATGAGTATTTTAGTTCACTTTAGGCTTGTAAGTATGCATGTACAACTCTTAGCTAGTATAATGATTATAACTTGAAATAAATGAAATGGTGCATAATTCACAAAATGATAGAGGTAAAAATGGAATGCGTGAGGGGAATATTCAGAATAACCTAGAAGAAATGGAAGGATGAAGAAATAGAAAGTATAGAATAAATAGAAAGCATGAAACCAGTCGGCAAACTACATGAGCACTAGTAAAAACAAATGTAAAAGGCTGCATCATGGAATCATATTGTCATTTAATCCGCAGCAAATCAACAAGAATAACTAGCATGTATTAACATTTAATAAGCAATTAAGCACAGTTTACACTAAAGTGGGCAAGTCAGTGTTCTAGCAATCTATTTTTATCAACTCCTTTTCCCCTCTCAGCAGAGCTCTCAATAGAGATCAGTACTATCCCCAACCCACAAATGGAGAAAGAATCACACGGAATTATGTAAATGGCCAAGTCCACACCATTATTAAATTTGCACCCAGGTCTTACAGGTCTCGATCTTATGCTTGCAACCATCTCACTAGTCTGCCTGATGCGATTAGAACTACAAATTTGTGACAAAAATAACAAGGTACTGATGCAAGGATAAGTGTATAGGTCACAGGGGTGCGATTAAGAGTTTAGAAACAAATCTTCACATTTATGGTCAATTGATTTTTGATAAGGATACCAAGACTAATTAATGAAAATAGATCACTGTTTTTTTAAACAAATGGTCTGGGTCAACCACTGTGTCCATACACAAAAGAATGAAACTGGGCCTTCCTCACATCACACACACCAACGAACTCAGAATGCACCACCAACTAATCCTATAGAAGTTGTCACTACAAAACTCTTAGAAGAAAAATTACGAGTGAATCTTCATGCTGTTGGGTTGGACAACTGAGTCTTAGCTATCAAAATCATTACAACAAAAAATAGGTGAGTTAGATTTTATTGATGTTCAGTTAACCACATCCCAAGTTTGTGGGTGCTTTCATGTTGGGTGTGCTGTAGTAACAATACCTGGAGGAGGAGGCCTGTACCTCTAAGACACAAATAAGGAGGCAAGCCAGATGTCACCTTAATCATATAATAATAATAAGTGTTGACAGGGTGTGGGGCAATTGGAACTCTGTAGGCGGTTGGCGGGGACATAAAATGGTTCAGCTTTTTGGAAAGCAACCTGGCAGGTCCTCACATGGCTGCCATATGGGTCAGCATTTCCACGGCTAGGTACGTGCGCAAGACAAACAAAAACAAGTGTTTACACAAATATTGCATGCAGCATCTGTTCGTAACGTCGGATCAGTGAAGCAACACCAGCATCCACTATCAGGCCCAAAGGGCTGGCCTGGGGTGGAGGATCAGGAAAATGCAGTGAGCTCCCAACAGGTTTGGAACATGTATTATATCTCAATAAAGCCAGGATGTGAAAAGAAATCACAACAGAAGATCTCATATGGATAGTTGAAGCCACACTGAATAACCGCGAGGGATGGTATCTTTGTCTTTAGTTTATTTTTCTTTTATTGAGGTAACATTGGCTTCTGGAACTGTAGGATTCAAGGTATAGCTTCTCACCTCTTTAAATGTATATTCCCTCACCCACTCACCCACCTCCAAAGCCCCGGCCATCCTCATAAGATGATGGTGAGGTGCATCGGGCCTCTCACCACTATGCTCCCCACTGCCTGCAGGCCCCTGGTGGAGGTGCTGTGATTGGAACGAGGGCAGGCAATCAGTTCGATGGATGACCCTGCATGAGTCAATCCAGAAATAGACACACACCAATGTGGAAACTTCTTCGATGACGACAGTGGACTCTGGGTGAGGAAGGCGACTCATGGGCCAGCCCCTAACTCAGCCCCTCACAGCGTGAGGACTCACAGCCTGGCCACCATCCCCAGTGGGTAGATTCAAGTCTCATGTGAAGCCATGTGTGGGAAACGGAACACAAACAAAAGAGCCAGGAAAGTTAAAACTAAAGCAGACAGCAAGGGGAGGGGGAGAGAGGGAGGGGTGGAAATCGGGGGAGGGATGAGCGTAAGGGATAAGATGATGGTTTGTGGGTGACTTGGTGGTGGAAGAACCTCAGGATATAAAATGATGTAAAAAATGTGTGTGTGAAATCAACAAAATCATTTTTTTAAAAAAGTTTGATGACCGTTTCTTGGTTCTTTGGCCTAGGGAAAGAATGTTTTAAAGACGATTCAAATTGGAAACGTTCAAGAGATTATGTCCACCAAGGACAACTGAGAGAATGAAGAGCCCATTTTGAAGCTGGAGGGAGATATTGGCAATGCCTGTCACTGCTAAGAGTGTGGTAACCAAATTAAAGGAGAAACTTATAAACCAGTGCAAAAAAAAAAAAAAAAAAAAAAAAAAAAAAAAAAAAAAAAAAAAAAAAAAAAAGACAAACAACCCAGTAGGAAAATGGGCAGAAGTCTTGACCAGACTTTCCAAAACAGGAATCCCAAACTGACAGTCAACATATTGAAAAGATGCTGCTGTTGATGGCTGGAAACTAGTAAATTGCAACTTGAAGCCACAGGGATATTGCTTTACAGTTAATGGATTGACCAAAAATTTAAATGTCTGATCGCATTAACTTCTGTTGATTATATTAAGTATTAGAAACGTCTGCTGGGAATGCTAACGTCAGCTGCTTCGGAAAACAATTTTGCATTTCTTTAGCAAAGCTACAGAAAGAAATGCCTTCAAAATAAAGTTTACTTCTTAAGTACAACCCAGAAACCTCTTAGAGAAGGCAAGGCTTGATTCAGCAGAAATGAAACCAAGATCCTAAGAAACGTGACTATCTCTGGAGAGGAGAATGGAAAGAAGAAAGCGGATGTCTACCATCAGGAAGTGAAAACTATGTCTTCAAAATCTTGATGTCAATGCTGATGAATTCAGGGCGTAGCACCGAGGGACTAAAGTCACAAATAAGGATCCCGGGCAGCTGCTGCCTGCATCCAAAGCACATGCAACTGCACGGATCAGAACTAGGAGAGAAATGAAGAGAATGGTACTATTCTACTTGTGAAGATCCAGGGCACAGCCAACCTCTTACAAGTGAGCCAGGTGAATGCCTGGGTATATGCTTTATAGTTTCCCTTATTCTGGAAAATTCCACATGGCTATTTTGAAAGACTAGAAACAATTTTTGTTGTTGTTGTTAAAAAAAAGATATAGACTGTGGAGAGAGAGAGAGAGAGAGAGAGAGATTCAAAGGTCATCTTACTCCCCCCAGAACCCTGGACTAGGGAGTCAATTATTTCTCATCTCAAAGCGGGAGACCAGTTCACTTAATAAGCTTTCGATTAGGGGAGAGTCGGGGTTCTTTCTGTGCTGACATCACTTCCGCCGAGTGGCAAGGGAAGGAGGGCATGTGTCCGTGTGTCCCATCCCCCAGCCCCTCAGCTCCTGCAGAGACCTCCTGTGCCTGGGAAAACCTGATCAATTAGGTGTGTGTCCACACAGGTAGATGTAGACAAGGTAGACGTTTGGCCTTGCATTTGCTTTTCGGATTTTTTGGCTTGTGTCTGTAGAAGTGTGGACATACGTGCATGCATATGTGTGCATATACGTGCATGTATGCACATGTATATACATGTATGTGTGATGTGCACATACATGCAGGCCTGCATGTGTATGCATGTGGACACAGTGCATATGTGTGATGTATGTCTGCACGTGCACACATGTGCATTGTGCTGTGTGTATGTGCAATATGTCCATATATATGAGTCTCTGTGTATATGTTCGTGTGTATAAGCATGTGTGCGTGCCTGAATCCACCATCCTGCCATGATACAACACTGTGGATGCTGCTGAAACCGACGTTGTCTCATTTCATTCTTGTGTCCCCCCTACTGAGATGGGCCCCAGCATTCTTGTGACTCGATGCCTGATGAGATGCGGACCTCACAAGGCTTAGAAAGGGCCCCCGGGATCCATGCTCACCAGGAACTGAGTCAGCTCTGACCTGGCTGGCCTGACTCCTCCCAGCCTTCCTTTCCTAAGAGCTGACACACTCTGATCTATCGCACCCTGCTCTTGCAGAGACCGGGGCCCTCGGTCCCGGAATAGGTGCGAAGAAGCGACACGGCTGGCTGGGGACACCGCATGGAGATCAAGTGATGATAAACACGACAAAAGACGCGTTTGCTGGAAGCTGGAGCAAACCGTGCCTCTGGCTCAGACCTGTCTCCACAGCTGTAGAAGGGTGGCCTAGCCCTCTGGGTCACAGACCTTCCCCATGAGAAAGGGCAGACGGGCACCTCGACCTCCAGTAGAGGTGGTACAGCCAGGGTCTCACCAGCCAGGGCCTCTCGCCCAGTCCAGGTGTGCAGGCCCTGGTCTCCTGCAGAGGTGTGCTGCCTCTGCCAGGTGTGTGGCCCACGATGCTAAGCCCCCCCCCAGCAAGCCACGAAGGGGGCCAGCCAGGGCCACTCACAGGCATCCTGTGGCCTCCCCGCCCCCCCTACTAGCTGCAAACCTAAAATCTCAGGCGCTTCCCCAGCCTCCCAGCGTCCACCAAGGAGGCTTTGTGTCAGGCTGGTTGGCAGTAAAACAGGAAATGAGGACGGGGCATTAATAGCCTTTGTAAACAGCACCTCCAAGGTCTTCAATCACCAATTTGAGGGTGTTCACCACCGGGGTGGAAAAAAAAAAGACGTAAAAGCCAAACAGGAAATGCAATGAAAGGAGATGAAAGCAGATCAATAAAGAGAGAAACATTTGGTTTGAAGTCTTGCCTTTAAAATAATGGGAACCCCCTCGGCCACCCCCTCCAGAAAGTAATTTGGGGCATTACCGGAGGTCTGGCCCTGCGGTGTAATTGCCCCAGATTGCAGCCACACAGAGGTTTAGAATTCCAGGGCTTGTGTAAAGAATTCGGTCTGAGGACATAGATTTATTACCACCTTTTAAATAGAGGTTTTTAGAGAGGGATTTACTTAATGTTCGAAGACAACAGTGGAGAGTTTTTTTCTTCGTCTTCCCAAATGAAGGGAGGCAGGAGAGGTGGCCCCAAAAGTCCACATGCAGAGCAGGGTCAGGGCAAGTCAAGGCCAGGCCAGGTGAATTTCGGGGTGCACCAGGCTATGGGGTTCCCAGGACCAGGTAGCCCTTAGAGTCTTGAGAGAAGGGATGGCATTCTGGGGAGCCCTGGCCACAAGGCCACAGAAGCACCCCCAGGTGTTTTCCCTAAACCTCTCAAAGACCAGGGCCTGGGCGGACTAGGGGCAATTGCCTGGGCATGCTGGGGTTGGCAGGACAGAGTCACGCTTGCCTAGCAGACCTTTCTCTTTCTGAGCCTCCATTTTGTTTGTCCTGCTGAAGCAAATGCTCTTTCCAGGCTGGGTTTTGTTCCTCTGTTTCGTCCAGACGCGGCCAGAGCGTGGGACACGCTTCTAGATGGAAGGGGAACAGATTGGAGGTGGAGGAGAAGATAAGGAGACAGAAACACGATTCAATTACACGATGGAAGAGGCCATTACCTGGTGGCGAGACAAGATGGACACTTCCAATCCCATCCCTAAATGGCTTTCACGCTCCTGCCAGCCGGAGCCCACCAGCCCGAGCGGCCATCCCATCGCTGGCACTGGGGCGGTGGGGGGGGATCCCGGCTGGAGCACCCCGGCTCTGATGGAAACCCCACACGCGCCTCCAGATCCCATTTTGCAAGCAGAATAGGGTGAATTCACCCCGTCTGCTAATTTTATGATGTCAGCTCGGCTGAAAAGTAAACACCTGCCTTTCCTTATTAGCATCACTCAGCCCAAGGAAGACCATCCGCTATTTGGAGTATGGAATTCATTAAATCATTTTTTTTAATTCGACTTTGATTTGGTCTCTCTCTGACGCACACAATAACTTTTCCCCCTGCACCTTGAGAGGGAGACAGAGGCTGCTGACAACTGGAACTGCCAGCACTTTCGCTTCTAGTCTCCAATGCTCGGGCGGGAGGGAGCATGTCACCACGAGGCTTTCTGACGGCGGCCTCCCTTTCTCATCCCGCCCTTCCTGAGGCGGTGATTTACAGGCTTCATTTTGTCAATGCTCCCTGCACCCCCCCATCCCGGGACCTCATACTTTCTCCACATTCTTCTCCTGGAAGCCCCGTTTCTGTGGCCATGGGGTCGCCAGAGCTCTCGCTGCCACCATAAACCATCCAGCTTGTTTGTTCTCTCTTGGGTCACCTGGAGGGAAAGATCTGGGGCTCGTGGGTGAGGCTTGGTTACTCAGAAACTCATCAGCTATGGAGTCTCAGCTTGGGGGAGGGGGGGTCTGGGGCTGAAGTCGGGGTTTCTAAAAAATACAGTGATCTGGTCCGCAGCCCCGGAAATATTTTTGTCTAATTTGAATAATGTGTTTATTGCACATCATTTGCATATCATGGACTCCATGCCGGATGCTGTAAATATTAAGTGAGGATGATAGGATGATATGGGAATCGTATGGTGATGCATTCTGCACAACGTTAAGAACATAGTATGTCCTAATTATCCGCCATCATCGTCATGATTCATATGTGCTCTTTAAGAAATACTTTCTGCCTTTTCTAGGTTTTCTAGACAGACAGGAAAAATTTAAAACTATCTTAATTGAAAGTCCCAGCAACGTTGAGGTAAATCGTCTTGTGACCTTGAGGATCAGGAGTGGGTCAAGGTCCTTCCCAGATTTGATTTTCCTGCCAACTTACCCCCATTCTGTCTTGCTAAAGAATGTCCCCAACAGCATTGACCATCAGAACTCACGCTCTGTCCAGAGAGGGGGAAACTGTTAAGGACTTTCTGCCTGCGTGCTTCTCAGCCTGGGGATTTTAACAGCATCAGTGACCTCTCATCTCCCCACCTGCCATGCTGGGCTAAGTCGTTCAAATGGTTTGTGAACAGAATGGTGTCCACGTTGGGACCGCTGACGGTTAGCACCACAACCAGTTCTTGTAGCCAAAATATACTGTCCTCCCTGCAGCCCTGAAACCTGTACCAGCACCCAGCTGGAATTGTGGTGGGGTTTTAGAGCCGTTGAGGGACCCTCCCGGGCTGGGTTCAGCACCTCTGCCCCATGGAGGGCAGTGGCCTTTTGTAAGAGCCCCCCTCTCGCGCCAGCCTGCTATCAAACCAGCGCGTAGAGCCTTCACGATCAGCACCCGGACGACGTGGTGCCGCGAGAGGGATTGTTCAGGCCTAGCGGGCATGACGCTGAAGTTGAATCCCAGAAGGCTTCACCTGAAAGGTGTTCCTCAAGCTCCTCCCAAAACTCGCTTCTTGCTACCAGGTGCAAAGAGGCTTCCGCACTCTGAGGCTGGGACCTCTTCCACCATAAAGCACAGCCCTGGGTGAACACGCAGAGGTTTACTAGGGAGTGTCAGCTCCTTAGGAAGATCAGATCAAGGTTTGCCCGCAGGTGCAGCTGGACATGGCTGGGGATGGGAAATCAGGGTGTGATTTGATGGATGCAGCCGCCATGGAACTGCCTTCCAGTTCGCAGGAGGTGGAAGGGACAGAGGGTTGGAGCTAGCTGTGGGCTTTCGTCACGCCTGAAATGTCCCGATGCGAAAGCAGGAACATCTCAGGACATGGCGGTGAGCATGTCCACTCGTAGAAGCAAGGCTTGCCACCGATAGACTCCACAGAAGAAGACTCCCAGGAACATGCTCTGAGCGCTTGTGAGTTCTCAGGTTCTTGAAGGCTGCAGGGGGTGGAGGAAGTGGTACCGCTTGCTTGCAAATGGTTGGCTCAACACCAGTCATGACTCGCTGGTTCTCTGGCAGACGAGGCTGTTTCGAAATGCGGTTTGGTTCAGCCTGGGTTTCCATGACTTCTGAGGAGCGTCTGGACAAATGATGCTGTTTGATGCAGTCCCCTGCCCTCACCCCAGACAGCTGGGCCGCCGGAAGTCCGCCTGGAAGGAGCTGGCATCCTTCATCCCCAAGTGGGGCTAGCCGGTGAAGGCCTTCAACGTGGTCGTGGCTCTAATTCCCTTTAGTATTTCAGGTAGATGAGGGCAGTGAACGGTCTCTGTGAAAGGTGTTGGTAGAGGCAGAAGGAGAAAGAGAAAGAGTGCAAGGTCTTGAGAGAGTCGTCCATTCTAGCGTCACAGGACTCCCCTCCTCCGACTGGAAACTACTGGTCCCCAGACGTCATCTGATGTGAGCAGGGCCGTACGTCAGAGGCAAGTGGGGCTATAATGAAAGGCCATTGCACCACCGAGGGAATCAAGGGTCTCTTTTCAGCCCTGGGAACTCAAAAATCCTACAATCTTTAGCCTTATCATTTTCTTACGTTTTCTTTAAAAGTAAAACTTTTTTTGAGGTGAGATGTACGAGGAACATGCAAGATGGAACCACAAGGTTTGTGCTTAAAAGTAGGGAGAGCAGGAAAAAAAAGGACAAGGAAAAGGTAAAACTAACAAGCTTTAGTTTTACCTAAAGATGAGAGAACTGGAGTAGAGAGCAAGAGATGGAGGAGGGAGAGGGGGGAAATCAGGGGAGAGATGGGCACAGAGCTCAAGAGGATGGTTCCTGGGTGACATGATGGTGGAGAACCCCAGGCTAGACAGTGATGTCATACGTATGTCATAGATCAAAAAGTAAAAATGCAAAACACAAATATTAAAATTAAAATAGACTGAGTAGCTCCCAGTTCAGACATGCGCATCTTCATCTTGAAGTCCAGGTTGAGGATAGGGGGACGATACATAGACCATGCCAAGGCTCCACACTTTCTCAGCTGAGGTACAGGAGGGGCGTTCAGGGGGTCACCCCACAGCCTGGGGTGGAGCCAACTGCTCTGACCCTAGGACTGCGACCCCACACGTCTCTCCCCATCTGGCCCATCCGATTGCTTTAGGACACGGTGTGAAAGGTCGGCCTCTATTTAAAAAAAAAATGCCAAATATCTTTTTCCACACTTAAGAATTTTCTCTTTTATGTTGATAGAAGTGTTAATTCTGATGGTTTTTTTAAATTTTTATTTATTTGTTTTATTTTACATTTTTATCTTCCCCATGGTTCTCCCTCCACCTTATCACCCATGAACCATAGTGTTAGTCTTTTGTGCCCCTCCCAGTTCTGTTCCCCCCCTTACTCTATGCTTCAATTCTGCTGAGAGTTACTTTTAAATTTTCCTTGTTTGCTTGTTGCCCCCCGCCCCATATAAGTGAGATCATCTTTCTCTCTCTGGCTTATTTCTACTCACATGACTCCTTCTAGCTCCATCCACGTTGCCACGAATGACACAAGTTTGTCTTTTTGATGGGTGAATAATATTCCATCGTGTACATAGACCACAGCTTTCTGACCCATTTGTCGATGGGGGGGGGGCGCATTGGAGTGTTTTCCATACCCTGGCTGCTGTAAATAGCGCCGCCATAAACATCTGAGTACAGGTGTCTTTTTGGGTTTAAGAATTTCAAGATGGCAACAGAACCCAAGATCAAGCAGGCACCCTCTGTGACCTCACAGGGCACATTGGTGAAGTCAAACGTGTGCACATCCTGGGGGAGCGTTCTCTCCTGTGGATAAATGCAAGAGCATGCACTGGGGTAGTGACTTGTCCGAAATTGTTACCCAGTGAGCCTCGTCCATTTGGACCAGGGGCGCTGGTCGCCTGACTTCAGCCTGCCTGCAGTTTTGAGCAGCTCAGCCCTCCTGAACTTCTCAAGGACCAATAGTCAACTCACTATTCAATAACTTCCCAAAAGCACATGGAGAAAAGAGCCTGGCCGGGAAAGGTTGAGGGCAATCTGCAAATTATGATAATTCAAGCCAAATTGCCATTCTTATCTGGGATGATGAAATGCCACTCAGGGTGCAACTTCATAGCTGAATCACATATATTTATAAGAAGTATGTCTAGTCAAAATAGGAGAGCTACTTAACATTATAATTAAAACCGATACATATCTAGTTGAAAAACTATCCAGGCCCCAAAACGCTTCCCCAGGAGGGTTTACATACCTTGGCAGACCATCTCCCTGGTCCTTCCAACACATTTCAGTTTTTAGCCTGAGCAGGCCATGGTAGCTTTTCCCACCCTATCATATCAAACAAAAGGGTGGCATTATGCATTCAACAAACGTTCGCACCCAGGGGCCAGGCATCAATTGCACTTGTGTTGTAAGAGGAGACGCGCGGAAATATGTATTTATTTAACGTATTTTTGCCCATACATTAGAGCAAGAGCAATATTTCACTTCTCTCTGGGTTCAGACAGCCTTGTAGACAGAAAGTCCGCAGACCCAGTGCTCTGATCATGATTACATCTGCAGACAGCGCTAATTAATTTTTCTCTTTGAAGTTAGAGATCCATCGAGGATTTTCCCTAGAAGCCTAGTTCACTAGGTACTGTGCTGCACACAGTGGCTAGAAACTCACACGGCCCTTCCGTGGGATGAGCATTATTTTCTCTAAGAATTTGGCCGAAATCATGGCCGCTCCCGGATGGCAGATTAAAGAACAGGTATCAGTGACAGTGATTCAGGCAAACAGCAGGGCAGATGCAAGACACACAATGACGTGGAGATGAGGCGATGTCACCCCCTAGAACGCATCTCTTAGAACTTACCCTACCGTCCTTACCAAGTCTCCAAAGAAGAAGATTGTGCAGTGTCACTGATGATGATTTCAGTTGTCAGAATTTTTGACTTTAGACTTGGAAACAGTTGGGACAATTGAACAAAGTGGAAATGATACGTGGTCCAAAAGGGACAGAAGTCTCTAACCAACAAACCACAGGTCTGCATCACTCATGCATAGCAGTTGCCACTCAAATGCAGTTCAACAACAGGGTTTATTAACAATGGAAATCTACCAGGAAAACAAAAAGTCCTTAAAGCCACAAGCGACCAGTTGTCTGACCCCAGTCACCATTCTCAGTCCCAAAGGTCCCAAAGACACATGTCCAAGATGGCGCCCTTTTCCCCTCCACACCTGAGGCAGGCACTCTGCAAAGTCCAGTCTTTCTCCAGCGTCTTCTCTTTGCTTCTTCTCTCACCAGTGTTCTGAGCTGCTCCACTTCTCCAAGGCTCTTCAAACTTCTTCCACAATTGCTGATGCACAGATCAGCTTTCCCCATCCCTGGCACCTCCAGGTACCAGTTCATGATGACACCTTGCTGCCATGCCACACTCTCCACACCGATCACTCTTCTGCTGGTCACCATGGCTCCTGGCCACCTCCAGCTCATTCTTCAGGGGGCTTCCCCGGGTCAGGCCATGTGGGGCCTGTTCTCTCAGTCTGCCATTCTTCTTCTTCTCGCGGGTCTTTCTCTCAGACTCCGCCCACCAGGGTGCTCTGGTGCCAACACAATTTCAACTGCATCACTCACAACCCTGTATATTGGGACAAAGCGAAAGCAGAATGATGACTAGAAATCAGAATACAGAATAGGGAGGGGGGTTGGGAGAGTTTGAGAAAGAACCTGGTGAACTTGGGGGACAATGATGGTGGTTCACTGTGCCTCAGAGGGGGTGTGATGTGCTGACAAACAGTCAGAGAGATGTGAGCTTGTACCCTGTGACATCTAAAGTCAGTAAACCAAAGGGAACGCAATAAAGGGAATGATTTTTAAGAATGATAGTGACAGGACTTGAACAGTCCTTGTTCTCAGGACTTTCTGTTGGAAAAAAAAAATCAGTAGGATCAACCTCAATCCGTGCTTTTTTCTGCCTTTCGCTCTAATAAATAGTCAGCGTCTAATAATTAGATGTAAACAGTTGGCATTGCCCTTCATTGCTAGCTGCAGTGAGAATGAGAGAGGCCGATGATTCTCGGGCAGGGTCCCTCTGACCTCGCCCAGAAACATCGCCCTAGCCCCACCCCAGCACCCACCAACTCAGCAACTTCAGCCCCGGGGACCGGTCATCCCTGAACAGAGTACAGCTGTTGCTGATGTGGGAGAAGATCTGGGGCCCACCAGGCAGGGGGTGGGCACCTGAGTTGGGGTGAAGTGAGGGAAGAAGCGGGGAGAGTCTGGTGACATCTTCCTGCCATCACAAGGGGGACCCAGCTGGGCAGAAGGAAGGACACTGCCTCACACACCTTCTATAGCCACCCTGTGTCTCTGCGAGTGGGTGTGTTCTCAAAGCGGAAGTGACCTGATGAACCCCCTAGTCGTGGCTCCTAAGGCAGGTGGGTATGAAAAGCCAGGGGCGTCGGGAATATCCCGATGATCGCCTGCACTCCCTGTGTTCCCGTGTCCATCGGGGCCATGACTGTAAAAGGATTCAGATGACCTCACTGGGCATGCAGGCCGAGGACTGTTCTATCAGGCTAGCACCCCTGCTCTCCCAGGAGGACGCACTGTTTGGCTAGCTTAGCAGAGGCCTGAGATTGAAGCTATCTTTTTTCTTTTGAGACCCGATCTCGCTATGTTGCCCGGGGTCGTCTCGACCCCGTGAACTCAAGCGATCCCAGGCCTCTTGCCTCCCAGCGCTTGGATTACAGGTGCACGCCACCACATCCGACCCTGGATTGGCCCGCCCGGAGGTGGGTCACGAGGCTTCCGAGAGGGAGACTGGCCCCCGGCCATCCCACGGAAGAGCTCCCAGCTGCAGGGAAGACCCAGGCCTTGGATGCTCACAGACCAGCAGGTGCGGCTTGAAGCAACGTCTTCCAGGCTGAGCCTGAGCCAGTGAGTTTGCAGCAAACCCTCCTGTCAGCACGTGTGGCCCCTTGCCCGGCCAGGGTGACGCGGCCCTCAGCACAGACACGCAAGCAGATGGCAGAACGACGCGAGTCCAGGGAGCCGGCCGCCTCTTAACACCGCATGAGAAGCCAGCGCCTACGACAGGCAGGCTCGCAGGCGCCCGTGATGACACGTCCGGCCGCCCCCTCTGTCGCTGCAGCAGAAGCGCCTGACTGGCTCGTCCTCGGGGCGCTGTGCTCCGGGGTCATGTGCTGGGCAGAGCCACGGTGCGCCTTGCCTGGCCTCGCGCCCCGACATGCCACCATGTCCCCGCCTCCCAGCGCAGTGCGGGCGGCCGGCACCATCCAGTATTGCCGCCCTCCAGGCTGATCGGGAGCCGAGCCTCGGGACAGAGCCCAGAGCCGGGCTGCGTCTGGGCATCGGGTGCCGGGGGGCTGCGGCCTGCACCCCTGAGCGGGGGAGCTCGGCCCTGGGCCCCTGCACCTACAGCTGAGACCAGGGCGGCGGCGTCTCTCCGGGGGGTGCCAGGGCTGCACTCCAACCTCAGCCCCCCGAGCGGCAGGGTGGCACGCGGGTCCCTCCCCAGAGTGGCAGGGTGGCACGAGGAGTCCGCTGAACAGCAGCAGGGTGGCACGCAGCCTCCCCGAGCATCAGGGTGGCACACCCCCCCCCAAGTGGCAGGGTGGCACGAGGGGTCTGCTGAATGGCAGGGTGGCACGCAGCCTCCCCAAGCAGCAGGGTGGCGCACGCCCCCCCTCCCCCGTAAGTGGCAGGGTGGCACGAAGAGCCTGCTGAACAGCAGGGTGGCATACAGCCTCCCCGAGCATCAGGGTGGCACATGCCCCCCCCAAGTGGCAGGGTGGCACACAGTCTCCCTGAGCATCAGGGTGGCACACAACCCCCCCAAGTGGCAGAGTGGCATGAGGGGCCTGCTAAACAGCAGGGTGGCATGCAGCCTCCCCAAACTTCAGGGTGGCACACGCCCCCCCCTCATAAGTGGCAGGGTGGCACGCAG
>PVHY01019207.1:0-18239 GCA_004024945.1 Uropsilus gracilis
TGTCATTGAAAATTCCTATAAGCCACTTTCAGGGTTCTAATTTTTTCACATCCTAGCCAACAATGCTTGCTTATTATAGCATGCCAGTTGGTATGAAATGGTATCTCATTGTGGTTTTGCTTTGCTTTTACATGATAATTGATGAAGTTCAGCCTTTTCTCATGTACTTTCTAATCAATTATATATCTTCTTTGGAGAAATATTTATTCAGACCTTTGTTTCTGTGTTATTTGTTTCTTTACTGTTAGTAAAGAAATTTGTTTTCTTTATTGTTAGATTCTTTTTGAAATAAGGAAGTGTGAGTCCTTCAACTTGGCTTTTTCAAGACTGCTTTGGCTATTTGGATTCCCCTGCATTTCAATACTAATTTTAGAATCAGTGTGTCAATCTGCGAAGAGTCAGATGTAATTTTGATGTATTTTATGTTAAATCTGTAGATAAGTTTGCTTCTGGGGAATTTGACTTACTATCTGATGTTCTTTCTGTATTACAGCCTGACTTTGTTCCTACCTGCCTCCTCTGTACTAGTATTCTCAACTACATTGCATTTCTATATGTCGTAGGTCCAAAAATATAATTAATTGTTGCTTTATACTTTTAAAATTACTTTCAAAAATTAGTTAAGAATAGAAAAGAAGGAACACTTTTACACTGCTGGTGGGAATACAAACTGGTCCAGCCACTATGGAAAGCTGTGCAGAGAACCCTTAAATGGAACTACCATTCGATCCAGCAATCCCACTACTAGGAATCTACCCAAAGTTTACAAAAACTCTAATTCAAAAAGACACCTGTACTCAAATGCTGATAGCAGCACTATTTACAATAGCCAGGATTTGGAAACAATCCAAATGCCCCCAAACAGACATATGGGTCAGAAAGTTGTGGTATATGTACACAAGGGAATATTATTCAGCAATCAAAAAAGACAAATACGTCATTGGCAGAAACATGAATGGAGCTAAAGAAAGAAAAAGAAATACTGGGTGGTCTCACTTATAGGAGCGATATAGGGAAAACAAACAAACAAACAAACAAACAAATGGACAAGAATAATTTAAAACTGTCAACAGAACTGAATCAAAGAGCAAGAAAGGGGGAAGAGGGAAAATTGGTGGAGGGGTGGGCACAAGAGATTAAGATTAAGGTGTTAAGGTGGTGGAGAACCTCAGGATAGACAACAATGTAAAATATATATGTAGGTGAGTGTGTGTATATGTTTGTGTGTACAGTCAATTAAAAAATAAAATTATAAGAAAATAAAAAATAGAAAATAGAAAGAAATATACATTAGTACATTACTGATACTTTCTCTTGTTTCAAAGGTGTTCAGATTCCTCTCTAGGATCATTTATTCCAACCCAAAGAACTTATAAGATGGGTTTGCTCTCAACAAATTCTCTGTACCTGGGATGTCTTAATTTCATCTTCTTGTTTGGAACTCACTTTGCTGAATGTATGATTCTTGGCTGATGTTTTTCACTCAACACTGCGAATGTCATTCCAATGCCTTTGGATGCCATCATTTCCTAGGAGAAGGTAATTGTTAGTCATTGGGTACTGTGTAACAAGGCATCATTTCTCTCGTACTTTTAAGATTTTTCTTTATCTTTCAAAGATTATTGCATCTTGTTTGCTTGTGGTTTTTTTTTGTCTCACTATGTTGCCTGGGGTTGTCTTGAACCCATGGACTCAAGTGGTCCCCAGCCTCAGCCTCCCAGGTAGCTGGGATTACAGGTTTGTGCCACCATGCCCACCGACTTGGAGATCTTTTTGTTGTGTTTCCCCTGTCCCATGCCCTACCAGTGGAGTTCACTGAGCATCTTATAAATATAAATTATTGTTTAAACTTTGGTGACTTCTTGCAATTTTTCTTCTCGCTCCTTCTTCTTTGTGCTCTCCTTTTGTTCTGCCCGCTGTGTATAGAGATGAGTCTGATGGTGTCCTGTATTTCTCTAATACACTGTTCAAATTTTAAAATGAAATTTTTCTTTATTCCTTCAACTACAACTTTCTTCAAGTTCTTTGCTTCTTCTCTTTGTCGGTTCAACAACATCATTAAGTCGCTCAGTGAATTTTTCTTTTACGTTTTCGTACTTTTGAGTTTCAGAATTTCATTTTAGAAAATAGCTTCTGTTCATTCTCTCTCTTGAGTAATTTCCTTCATATCTGGCTTTACTACGTTCAGTAAATTCACCAAACATATTTAGAATAGTGCTTTTAAGTCTGTCCTTGGGACCCTCTCAAGGGCAGTGTCTGCTGTTAGCTACCCCCTCCACCCCTGCCATGTTTGAGTTGTACATTTTGGTTTCTTTGCATGTCTCATAATCTAGTCTTGAAAACTGGAAATTTTAAAGAATATATTATAGCAACTCTGGGTACAGATTCCTCACTCTCTGGGGGCTGTTTTTGTGACTTGCTTGCTTATTTTGGGACTTAGCAGGGTTATTTCAGTGAAATTTATTTCTTCTACACTCTTTGTTGTCACTCATCAAAGGACACAACTTGGGCGTGTCTACAGTCACTCCGGGAAGACACTGGTTTTAGCAGGATTCTCTGCTTCTTTGATCTCTCTGTTAAACTGTCTGCCTTTGCTGATATATGTGTGTGTTTGTATTTAAGCAATTTTCACTAGTTAGGTTCTTTGACTAGGGAAGGGACTTGTTGAGCTAATGCTGACATTCCAGAGGTGATCCTATAGAATTAAGTGATCCTATTGATCCACATCCAGTGCAAATAAAACACAGCTCTGGACTTGATATCTCCAAGTAAGTCTTGTGACTACCATTGTTATCTAGTCATCTTGAAGTTGTGTGCCAATTGGGATGTGGCTAAAAGAGGGAGATGCTTGTGGATAAATCTATCACCCATCCTGGGTGAATTATTCAAGCACTTTCTATCAATGAGGAGGGAAAAAATTATGAGATAAATAACAACTAAGAGAGAACAATATTTCCATGGCATTAAAGGATGTAGAGAGGAAATACAGACCATATCATATGAGACAGGGCATACTGCTTAAAGATTAAAAATATTATGATTAAATATATTGACAATTAACTTAAGAAGGAATATTTGTCTGTGAAAACTTGGCATATAATTTATAAAAGCTACAGGAATCCAAGTTATTAGTTGATGTAATTATTTTCTTGGAGGTAGTATGATCTATCAATGTCCAAGTAATTATATGCAATCTCTGAGGATAATATTTCAAAATGAGAGTTAGATTCTAGATCCACCTCCACCATTATTCCCTCCCACACTTATTTATTCATTATACTTGAAAACACTTTGCAATGGTGAGGTATAATATGACTGGTTAGGTAAACTGCTTAACTTCTTTACGCATAAAATAAAATAATTGAATTTGATCGTTTTAAAGCATATTTTTTCCTGCTCCAAAAATCCTATGATTTTAAATGACATGATTGAAATAATTGTTTCTTCATCCATTCATCAAATATTTATTGGTTATCTAGTAAGTTTGAAGCATTGTTTTAGGAACAATGAGCATGTTAGACACAATTCCTGCCATTGTGGAAGTATCAGCTATTGAAAGTAATGACAAGTGTCATGGTTTTTCCTGAGAGAAAGCAAAGGGTGTTGCAGAGGGAGATGTCAGGATTTTCCAGCCGGCCCCTATAGGATAGGTCTTTCCAAAGTTTTCCTGAGGAAGCGTAGTCCATGCTGAGACTTGAAGAAGCACGAAGAATGAACTGAAATGGGGATAGTGTGGGTAGAAGGTGTTAAGAACACTTTCGACATTGGAGAACAAGAAATCGCCAAAGGGTCTTGAGGTACTCATAAAAGTCTAGTGTGACCAAAATTCAAGGCAGCAAATGCATAGAAATAGGCTGGCAGGGGGAGAAAGGAGCTCTGTCTGCCCCTGCTTTTGTAACCAGAATTGTTTCCAATGCCAGTTAGCACTTAGGATTTCACACCACTTGAGAAGTTTTCAGACCATGAACTTTTCCTTCTCATGCAGTAACATTATCTGAGAAAGTAATGAAAGCAGCACAACAGCTGGAATGTTTGACTTTCACAGAATTAACTTTCATTAGGTGCATTATTGATCCAATGGCTGCAAAGCATACACTCTGCACGCTACTGGGAAGGAGCTGCAAGGAGCACCCTGGCCTCCTCGTGTACCTGGAGTTGAGAAGGCAGTTACTTAACCAAGCAGGGCAGTACAAACCAGATGCGCATGTCTTTTCAGTATTCTCCCTACCCTACCCCCACACCCCATACAGATCTGGTATGTTTGGACAAAGGGACTTCACCTGTATCCTCCGAAGGGCAACGTTGTGAAAAAGAGAGTAAGGGAAGACTTTAAAAAAAAAAAGAGTCAAGAGAGAGTATGGGTAACTCATGGAGCAAACAATAGAGACAAGGAACACAAGGACAATAAAGCAGTCTAAGTATAGGATTGAATTTCAGGAACAGTGAAAAAGCTCACTAAGGAGTTCTTAAACTGCAAATGTTGAGGGTGATTAAAAGAGAATGCTCAAATCATAACAGACGTCCCTTTACCTTATTCCCCTGCTTTTAAGTTCCATTGTGTTCATTAGCTCAGCTTTTCATTATTCAAATAAAAAGGAAAAAATCATATAGTATTTTTAATGGTTATATACAAGGTCATTTTGCTTTATAAATACTGTTTTATAAATGTCACCTTGGTGGGCTTATATTATCATTTTTTAAAAAAAATACTGGTTTTTACTATTTATTAGCATCAAGTAATTTAAAGCAAGATCTTAAAAGGTGGCTTTATGCTCTTTCATTTAATACTCATTCATCTTTATCTTTTGTTAGATAAACATGCATATGCATACAGAGCCTAATGCATGTGCAAATTATTTCCGCTCTTGCTGACATTAAGGATTTGATCTTGTACTATTTTTAAATATTTAGGCTGTTACATATAAATAATCTCTTCTGTAGGTACAATCCATGATACCTTCTTTATGTAAATTGAATAATAGTTGGGATAAACTATAAGTTAGAATTGAACATTTTTAACTGAGCCACCTCTATAAAGTTCAGTTTATGCATTCTTGAGCTATTCATAAGCCAGTTTTCAATACTCCCGTGTTATAGAAGGATTAAATTATAGCTTTGCAGTAGATTAGGTTTCTTTGTATTGTATTTATACATCTGCTTTGTCTATTATGCATTTTCCCCATACTATCTGATAAACTGATTAGGACATAACTCCTTCTCTATTGTATTCATAGGAGCCCACCATAGCATGGATTTAAAAAGCAAAATTAAATACCTAATATCTCTGGCTTAGAAAATCATTGGTTCTCAATTGCTGCATTGTAATTCTGTCTATAGATCCACCTACCTACATTGAGCTTTAAAAAAAGAAAATGCAATTAAAGACACAGATTGCCATGAACGAAGAATTATATTCTGCTACCTGTACTGAGTAAATTTTCCCAATTCCTGACCCCAGAGAGGCCATCTTAGCACCATGCTATAGAAAGGCTTGGCTGATACTCTTATGTCTTAATACAATGCATAAAATATAAGTATGTTCATGGATCAACTGGCATTTCTTTGGGCTTTAAGAAGCTGAGCCTTTGTGTCCTAAAATTATAGCACATAATCCTTGAATCTGCTGTGTGGCCAAAAAAAAAAAAAAATTAAAAGTCAAGTATGCTCTTTTTGTTTTCTGAAGACTCAATATGCATTATGAAAGCAAAATATTGAATATTTTACCAAGCAATGAAATGTCATTCAGATGATAATACCTTTCACCACTGAGCAGTTTCTGGCTTTCCTGTTTGAAAAAAAAAAAAAAAAAAAAAAAGCAACAAACTAGATGGGCTGTTAGGTTCAGCCAGAAGTAAGAAGACTTGGAAAATTCTTCCTTACATTTGGAGGGTCTGCTAGTTGTCTGCCAAAACTAGAATGCCAATTCAGAACAGCCAGTTGAACACAGTAAGGCACTGGGAAAGATTTGCATGTGTAGGAAAATATTCCTGGAATTAACCCACCAGTAAGCATTTTCATTTGAAAACAATGAGAAGTTGGAATTAAAAATGGTTCTGGTATTCCTGGCTATCTACAATACCCAGGTAGTTCCTGACTTGCCCTCTGCCCTGTTATGTCATATTGTGACGTCATTGGGGCAAGGAGCTAGATTGATTATCCCAATTACAGTGGCTGACTCAATGCCACCCCTTAGCAGGAGCTCATGAAACCTTTGTTTGATGAAATAAGTGAGAGAAGAAATGAACGGGACATACTTCTTTTGAAATGTTCTCTTACTTCTATCATTATGAGCCTGACGGGCCCAGCCTTTCCCTGTGCCTGGCATATCATAAATACCCCTACATGCATTGTCTGATTGAAGAGTATCAAAAAACATCCAGATGGTACTAGACGTATTCAGACGTATAAATCAGAGCTCATAAGTGACCCATTACATAGTCCTATGACTCCAATGACCTAACTTTAACACCCCAAAGATCATTTTAGACCACATTCACCTACACCTACATTCTAGAAAGGAACTGTTCAGCCTGGAATACTGCCTCTAATAAACTTATCTTGGTTTTCTTGGTTGCATAGAAAGCCTGGAGAAATATTGTTAGTGCTGAGAGGTATAAAAGGATTGCAGATTTAGTCATAAATGACCCCTGTCATTATGTCTTTCTTCTTCCTCTTCTCATCACTCTCTTTTCTTTCCTGTAGCCTCCTTTTCACCGTCTCTAGCTCACCTTTGAGGACAGAAGCTTCTCTCACTTGAAATGTGCAACGGACTATGACTTATACAGTTCCCGGAATTGTTCTCCAGGTGAAAACCCTTCCTGAGTATAGAAACAATTAACAGTTCCATTTACAATGAAACCCAAAGCTTTATGAGTGGCAGAGATGTAAATTTATTTTAACCTTAAATCTAAAGTATCATTTTTGTGTGTGGGAAACCAGTGGTAGAAGACTAGTGTGATAGGGAGATACATTTCAATTAATTCTTCCACCAACACCTTATCTCTTCTGCATCAGAACCTTTTATAGTGTTAAAATTAACAATTATGCAGCTGATGGCTGGCGAAATCCACCAGGGGACCCTGAGAGAGCCTCAGATAACACGACACATATAAATCATTCAGGAGAACAATTCATGAACGAAAAGTTATCTGTGTTTGGGATGACATTGGAAGAACTAAATAGGAGTCAATTTGAAGAAGGGACATTTAGTCCCATTGTCCAGTTTGCCTTTTTCTTTTTTTTTCTAATTGTGTCATAATATACATTTTTAAAATTAATTATCCATTAGTGGCAAGATAAATGTCTCTTCTTGTGCTAAGGAAATAGTGTCCTCATTGGTGAAAGATTATTTCACATGCGTTGCGCTCATAAAGAAAGCTGTTCCCAGATAAGGTGGCAACAGTTCTTTGGCGGAGCACAATGTGGGGTGACAGGCTAGCCCATGTTTACCAAACTGAATAGAGGATTCTCGGCTTTCAGCCCACTGCACAGTTTGTAAGAGTGGGGACCAGACCAAGAATATGGTCTAAATGATGCCTGATTTGGGACCTAGGGGTAGCAAGTAAATTTTGGGGGGTCTCCTCTCCCACCCATATATAGTTTGCCAATACCCCCCAGAACTGGTTTTGTGCTTAAACCTGCCATCAGGAGTGAAGATACCTACCCCCAGGCTTTTTATAGAGGATTTTTATAAATGAATAGGGCAAATATGTACATGGATACCTAGATTCTAGAATAAGCTGGAATTTTTGAAAACACTTTTATTTGAAGTAACATTGCATTCTAACTTTATATGCATCTCAGATGTACATCATTCTAAATTAACATCTGCTTATATTTCATCAACTTCATCCCTGGAAGTCCAGTTCTGTTCTTCACTGTATAACTATTCCTTTACTCAGTTTACCCAGCTGCCCCCCCTTCCCTTCTGTGATCACTGATTTGTTATTTTTGTTTTGTTTAGCTATTTGTTTGCTTGTTTTCTACATGAGTGGAATCATATGGTGTTTGTCTTTCAGGGAGCAAACTGGAGTTGAATAGGACTACATCTCAACACTACAGATTTGATCATTCTCTTTGTTTTTTATTGTAGCCACAATTTATTTCATCGGTACATTTGCAAATCATCTCTCGGTGGAACTGACTCATCTTTCTGAGCTACTTTGATTTTTTAAACTTTATTCACAGTAAACAGAAATATGTAACTTGTTTCGATATTGATGTAGTTTTCAGCTAAAAAACTTCACTAAGAACTGAAGTAACAACATTGTCATATAATTTTCATTTCTTTAAAGTAATTTATCATTTTCCCCTTCATTCCTACACCTTGCTTCCATCATGCAGAAGAAATAAAAATCATGAAAGGAGGAAAAATGTATGGGTTTTGGATATGGCTCAATAACTATGTCACAGTTTAGTGAACGTCTTCCTATTTGCTATTCTTTAGGGAAGGATGAATTATAGTTGCCTTAATATTTACTTGCATCTAAAATACCTGGATAAAAGCTCTGCTTTTGTTTCTGTAGTCCTTTAAATTGTGCCAAAACTGTTTCTGATGACACAGGGGGTTTTTAATTATTTGCATGGTTGAGTCTATCAGTTATATTTTCATTCTGGTATTTATTTCTTTAGAACAACAGAGACATAATCAAATGTTGACAATAATGGCACAAAAATGCCATTGATTGGTGTAACACACTCATTAAAATGTAAAAAATATTGGCTAGGAGACAGTCTTGATGATTCCAGGATCGACAGAAACAGAAGACAGATCCAGAGTGTTCTGTAACAGAAGCTTCCCTAACAGGCCTTTCAGTTCCCTACCAATTCTAGGGAAGAGAAACTGAAGGTAAACATTAGGCTAATCGCACTAATTTTCATACATGGCAGGGTTTTGAATGACCGTCCCTGGTTATCTCAGTCGGCCACTGTCCATGTCAAGTGGGCATGGACTCCTGTGTCTGTGAGGCTTTCCCTGGGGACTGTGATTTTCTGGTCAGGTCCTACTTTGTGCCTGGAGCTGCTGGGAGAGACTTCTAGACTGTTGATGATGCTGAACTGGAACATTGGAAATGTTTGGAACATTTATTGATTTAATTTTATTTACTTATATTTTTAGAGGCGAGGTCTCACTATGTTGCCTGGGTTAGTCCCGAACTCATGGACTCAAGTGATCCTAAGCTCGGCCTCTCAGGTAGCTGGGATTACAGGCACATGCCACCGCACCCGGCTGGAGCCTTTATTTAGAAGTTAAGTGGTGTTTTTTGATCAGGAATATACGGTAGGAAGCTAACTCTTCTTTACATCAGTTAGTCTGTTGTATAATTGATTTCATTAGCTGTCACTTTAAGACGCAGATTCCAAGAACCTTATGACTGTAAGTGAGAACTTATAATAATAGGTTATATACTAAATATAGATAGAGACAGAGGGTTATTTCACAGCTAATAAAATATACTTTGTCCTACTACAATTGAATTACATTTGAACAAATCTGTTACCATAATTTTTTATACTAGATTTTACATTGTTTCTCTTCTGAACACCTCAGATTTCTTTCTAAAGCTTTGAGTATATTTACTTAAATATTTATATTTATAATTTAGATTATAAATATAATTTAGATTATAAATTAGATTATAAATTAGATTATATTTAGATTATAAATATAAATACAGTATGATATAGTATTAGTTATGTATTTAGATATATTTGAATATTATTGTATAATATGTTGATTATATATAACATGATAATAAATATATACAATAATTATATAATGTTATAACTATATATCAGTTATATATTAACATGGAGATTTTTTTATTCCTTTATCATATTTTAAAAAGTTTATTCTTTTATAGTATCTTATGACTTCAAGGCACGCCCAGGTTTTATCTTTGCCTTTTTCTTCTTAAAAATAGCTGGATGGTGGGGAGTGCAAGGCATGGGGGGAGCAGCGGGAGGTGCCTCCCCCATCACCACTCCACGAGGTGTCCAGGAAAGGTGGGGGTAGCACTGAGATGCCCCCCTCCCCCCGCCAGACGCGTGGGCGGGTGGGCTGGCAGGGGGTAGTGGGTGGTCGGGGTCATTCCCTTTGGTCTTCTCCAACTCCAGTCAACTCTCACCAGAAGCAACTAAATCAGCGATTCAACGGCACTTGCACACGAATACAGACGTGAAAAATAAGTATTCCGGAACAACGAACATGTCAGATCCATAGGACACAGAACTAGAAGACCGATTATAGAGACAAACTACCTCAGAAATACATCCACTGTCATCTACAATGATGGGAACGAAATTTGTCAGAGATGCCTTCAGCAGGATCAAAGGACCCTCCCACTTTGGGGGGCGAGGAAAGCCACAGAGACAGGCAGTGGCCCCACGACGAACCCGACCAACCATCTGCCAGGGCCTACCTCGATCCAGAAAATGGGTGCACAAACTTTGGCCTGGAGAAACGCTCCCAAGGCCAGCCACCAGAACTGTGAAACAAAGAAGGAGCAAAATATGTCAGAAGATGGGCTGGAGCAGCTGACCAGAAAGAAGGAGGAGGCACTGAAAGAACACAATCATGTGTGAACTGGTGGCCAGCAGCAAAAAGACACTTGCAAAACTAAGCACAGGCCAGTGTGTCCCAGGAAACCACGTCCACACTGGACAAAAGGACATTGCTCCAGGAAAGAAGAGGGAGAACCCAAGGAACCACAGTAAAATAATAAATGGCCGTGAAAGAAGAGATGGAGAGAGGTGGGGGGGGGGGGAGAGGAAGGGAGGAGGGACACCCAAAAGGCAAATGGAAACAAAACTTATTCAATAAAAAAATGTATTATTAAAAAAAATAGCTGAATGTTGCTTCCCTCCTGCTTACCTAGCAGTGAGCTCTTTCCAACATTCCTCCTCCTTCTGGAACTCAGATCCCTCCAGACCCACTTCTTCCTGTTGTAGATCACTAATTTTCCTCTTCCATCTCCTTGGTTTCTCTTTCTTTGCTTTCTTTCCCTTTATCTTTTGCAAGACATCAGATAAGTCTCCCATCTAAGGAAATGCTTCCATCTTGTTCTCAGTAAACTTTATGCACCTTTGATCTGTTGTTTTTGTGACTATTTTTTTAAGCAACTATTTGTTTCATTTTTTTCACATGTTCCTTCATGGTATCTATTTTATTAGCTTCTCTATCACTCCACCCCTATTCTCTTTCTTCGTTTCCTTTTCTTATTATCTGGGAGCTGTCATCCACTTATTTGGGCTTCTGTTAACTTAGAGCTGGCCCAGCAAAGCTGACTGGCGTTAGTAGTAAACCTGTATCCTTTTTTATTACAAAGAGCAGACATAACCCTCCCCAAATCCCCCCCCCCCCCATGAAGACATTCCAAACAAGGAATTTTGTATGTGTGGTTTTCCACATCAACTTTAATCTTTTTCTGACTTGAAATAATCAGGCAAAACCCACAAAACAACAGAAACCTGATAAGTTTTCTACTTCATCTCAATTGTTACACTGTTCTTCTCTCTTGCCCCAATTCTATTTTGTATCTGTGTTTTCTTTTCCTATCCAAAGTTTTCTGCTATTTTCACAGAAATTGTTAATGAAACAAAAAATATCTTTTTCTTGGGGTCATGCTGTTTCCCAGATCCATAGATTTAGAGATGAAAATGAGTTGCTCTCTAAAATAGTAGGGATGTTTTCCAAAGTAGTTGTTATCATTTTCTCTTAACACTACATCCAAAAGAAAGATTGTACTTTTCCCTGATAATATGAATCACCCATTAAATTCTTTGTTTCCTGAGATTTGAATTGCAAAGCTTCTTATATAAAGAAAAAGCTCAATAGGTTTTTGTTGGGTGAATGGGTAAACCCTAATTTATCTCATGCCAGTTGTAGTAATTAATAGCTTCATCTCCACACTATTACATCATCTTTACCACAACAGCTAACATTTACTAACTTTAGTTATATGCCAGGGACTGACATGTTAGAGGTATTATCTAATCAGAGCAGCTGCACATAAGTTTGTTTCCCTTTAGAATAACTTAATGTCAAGTTCAAAATTTCATTCTTTCAGCATTGTCGATGTCTTATCTCAGATATTTTAAGGTCTCCCCCTTTTCTGGGGTCATTTCTTTCTTTCTTTTTGAGACTAGGTCTTAATATGTTACTCAGGTAGTCCCACACCAATGGACTCAAGTGATCCCCAGCCTTAGCCTCCCAGGTAGCTGGGATTACAGGTGCCCGGCTGCTTTTGCGAGACCAGGTCTCACTATATTGCTCGAGAACCTGCAAACGCAAGTGATCTCGGCCTCTTACCTCCCAGTGCTTAGATTACAGGTGATTGCCACCACACCCCACTCTGGGATCATTTCTAAACTTCAAGGTAGTGATAGACACTGCTATTGACCAATAAAGCTCTCCCAACTTCCATGTGAACAGAATGACGATATTCTACAGACAGAAAGGGATAGGAAGACAGTTGGGAAGTTGGTTACAACTCTGGGGTGGGTTACTGTAATGGAACTTCCATTTAACAGCCCCTTAGGTGTTTCTACCTTGCGTGGACTCTTCTCACATAGATTATAGGTTTGGTCTCATGTCTAGATGTGGTCAGTAGGAATCAGTAAGCAGACTGCAAACAGAGGCCCAATAAGCTGTTTCATGTTTAGGCTTTGGTGCTTGAAAGATTCCCCAGATACGTGACGGAGAAGCTTAGCCTCATAGAAAGACCAGTGGAAGAAACTGGGGCACACTGGCTGGGCTTCAGAGGAGCACCCAGTCAACGGGTACAGCAAACTGCATGCCACACCAGTGGGACTTTCCAACCCAGTTGACCCTCAGAATACTGACAGTTGTGCTGAACTGATATGGGGTGATGACACAGTGGAAAATTGAATAGATGCCAAAATGCCCTGGTGGGCGGGGTCTGACAGAACCATGAGAGGAAATAGGGATTGAGGAGAATGAAAGGGTGCATAAAAAGGAGCAAGGAGGAAAAAAAGAAAGGAAAGGAAGGAGAGGAGAACGGCGGACTGAGAGAACAGGTCCACGTGGACTGGCCAGGGGAAACCCCCTGAAGAGTGAGCTGGTGGTGGCAAGGAGCTATGGTGGCCGGCGGAAGAGTGGCTGGTGTGGAGAGTGTGGTGCCACAGCAAGGAGGCATAGTGAGCTGGTACCTGGAGATGGCCAGGGATGGGGAAAGCTGATTTGTGCATCAGCAATTGTGGAAGAAGTTTGAAGAGCCTTGGAGAAGTAGAGTAGTGTGGAACACTGGAGAGAGAAGAAGCAAAGAGAAGATGTTGGAGGACTGGACATTGCAGGTGCCTGCAGGTTCCTTGGACATGTGTTTGGGATTTTTAGACTAAATGGCACTTGGGGTGAAATAACTGGCCACTTGTGGCTTTGAAAACTTTTCATTTTCCCTGTTGAATTCCCTTGTTAATAAAACCCTGTTGCTGAACTGCATTTGAGTGGCAACTGCTACTCACGGGTGAGAAGGATCTGATAAAAGCTGGGTGGCAGAAGCGGCATTTTTAAAGGTATCGCTTTTTTTCCCTGTTGTTTGTTAGTTAGTGGATTCTAACCTTCTTGTCCAGATATCAGAACCACATAAGCAGAAGAATCTCTAACTGAGCACAGGGAACCCACACCCACAGATTTTTTTTTGAGACTAGGTCTCGCTATTTTTGCCTATGGAACTGCAGGCTCACGTTGCCCAGGGTACCACAGACTCAACCCATCCCCAGCCTCAGCTTCCCAGGTAGCTGGGATTACAGGTGTGCACCACCATGACCCACCATGCCCAGCTATATTTTTTTGGAACTAGGTCTTGCTACGTGCCCCTGGCGGAACTTGAACTGTGATCCCTGGCCCCAGCCATGGCTTACAGGCATGTGCCACCATGCCCGGCCTAGGAACCCACAGATTCTTAAGAGGTAATAAAATGCTTATTGATCAAAGCCATGAAGTTAGGTAGTTTTTTTAAATAACCATTTCTTTTTTTTATTAAATGCTTTATTAAGTTAGGTAGTTTGATACACAATAACTGATAAGTGACAAAGGCCCCTTTCCTTACATACACCATGATTTAGAGAACAGCCATATTATAATGACTGGCATGGAAATAAAATTAGGAAAAGAGAAGTATTTCCTTTAGTATTTTTACTTCAAATACAAATATAATTTCCATCTATATGGGACACAAGGAAACTGATACATTTATGAGTCAACGAAATAAAAACATTATATTTTCTACTTGATTTTACTCAACATCATATAGTGGTCATCATCGAATATAGGTCTTTTACAGTCTTGTTATTTAGCATTTATTTAACTCCTTTTGCCTGCTGTGTATGCTACAAATTATTTCAATTTTTTTTTGTTTTTGAATATACTTTAGAGCTACTTAAATTTTAAAAATTATTTCTTCACTCCCATGTGAAGGAGTCAATACAACACAAATATTGATTCATCTTAAAGCATGCACACATGTTGGCTGATTGTAACTCTGGATCCAGGCAATGAATAGAAACAGAACATCCTAACCATTACAGCAAAGATCACACTGGAAAATCTATACTGGAAACATGAGTTGTAGCTAATTGCTCCCTTCAAATAGTATTTCATATAATTATCCCAGAAGTAGCTAAAATATTTGATGGACAACTCAAGCTGTAGGTAGTGCACTGTGGTAGATTAGAGAAAAAGTTTTAGAATGAGACAGGTGGATAAGGTCTTCAACCTCTCTGATTATTAGCTTTTCATCCATAAAATGGCTATTATTTATAGCGATTAAATGAGACCAAATCTTAAAAACATTATGCAGGAATGATACATTGAAAGTGTATTATACCTATTCTTATGACTAGGATTGCATTATTAAGGTTAACACTAAGTTCTTATAACTAGGATTGTGCACTAGTGGAGAATTAATGTCTTAATGTCACAAAGTTGCCTTGAATAGAAGTATGAAGAAATGCTTTCAGTTTATGAGAGTGTCATTCAGCATCCTACCGTTTTTTAACCTATCATTTAAAATTTTTTTAATTTATCATTTACTTAATTTTTTAATTTAATTATTTAAAGTATTGAAATTAAATTTAAATTTAATTATCTATTATTAAATAAAATATTTAAAAAATATTTTAAGACTGTCTCACTCCTGCTAAAGAGTACTCTTTAAGAAATGTTGACCAGAATTTCTTCCTAGAGGAGAGGAGAGGACACCTGTCAGGTCTGATGAAACAGGGTTACCATGATAGTCCCTGGAGGGTTGAAGAATTTACTTTTTTTTAGATAGAGTCACCCAGATAATACTTCCAACTTCCTAGCAACTCCACGAGGTGGCCTTGAGCACTGAAACCATTTAGCTGGTGTCTTCCATGTCCAAAGAAGAAGACTGGCTCAAGAGCTTTCATTTCTTACATAAAGGACGTTGATAAATAGCTGTCAAATGGCTGATTAAACCTTCTGAGTTACAGCATCATAATTGGAATTCAATCTTCCAGGTTTACAGAGCTGTGTGATTGTCCTGTATATTCTTTTTACAGAAGAATTTAGGAATTTATTATGAAATGGGATTTTTTTTTTTAGACAGGTAGCCTCAGTTTGGTTATCAATGTAACTAGCTTATTTTTATTTTGTTATTTATTCATTTGCTTGATATTCTTTTACTGCACAGATAAGTGAAATCATCCAACATTTTTCTTTATTCTTCTGACTCATTACGTTTCACATAATCCCCTTGAGTTCTTTCCATTTTTGCAGCAAATGGCAAAATTTCTTCTTTCATTACAGTTAAATAGTATTCTATTGTGTATGTATACCACATCTTCTTTATTCAGTTATCTATCAATGGGCACTTAGGTTGGTTCCATATCTTACTATTATAAATAACGCTGCAATAAATATCATGAAACACATAGTTCTTCCCGTTGATAGTTTTAGTATTCTGCAGATAGATATCCAGAAGTGGGATTGCTGCATCAAATGGTAGCTTTATGTTCAATTTCTTAGGGGAAGTCCACACAGCTTCTAAAATGAGGGTGGCGTGCATTCCCACCAACAATGCATAATATTTCCTCCTTCTCCATATCTTCACCAACACTTGTTGTTAGCAATCTTTTTGACATTAATCATTATGACAGGCGTGAGATGCTATCCCAACTTGGTTTTGGTTTGCATTTCCTTAATAAAAAGTGATAATGAACATTTTCCATCTGTCTGTGGACTGTCCATACATCCTCTTTGCTAGAATTTCTGGTTAAATTTTCTGCATATTTTGAACTGAAAATTTCTTATTAAATTCATGGATACTGTCAAACAAAATGTCAAGATCCATGCACCTATTTCAGAACCAGCTATCTCAAGAAGGAGCACATTTTTATCACCTCACATTTCTGTGTCTGTTTTGGATTATGTTTGCTGTGACACATTTGTTTGAACATTTTGTTGATTCAGGCTTTTATTGATCATAGATAAAAACTGCTAAGCTTTTTAACTAGGACTTTAAGTACTTGAATTTAACTATTTTGGAATCACTAGATTTAGTCACTCTTAGGCATTGTCAAATCCTTTTACTTAGGGATCTGGCCTTGAGTCATTCTTTTCTAAAAATAAGGACTAAAACCAAACTGAAAAATGAGCTCTGAACTATGCTGAGGACATAAAGTGTTAGAAGAAAGCAGTAGTCAAGATTGTTGCTCTTTTTATGCTTCTTATAGGGTAATTTCTTACTCTGAAGGCAGGAGAGACAGGATAATTTGGGAGATGTCCTTGTTAGAAAATGGACAGACTACAGAAGCTGAAACACATAGGAAAGAGGAAGAGTCAGACTTCAAGAATAACTACTAAGGAACATTTCAGGGGGGAAAAAGACAATAGGAAAAATGTTTGAAGTGAAAAATAAATCAATAGTTGAATATGATGCATATACAAATGGAAAAAGGGAAAAAGAAGAGGTCTTAAAGAAATTTGACAAAACCCTGGAGATGAAATGTTCTATAAATGTTACCAGTTATAATCAACCATGGAAAAACCACATGTTTTGTAAGGGAAAGAATTGATCAAAGCAAAAGGACCTACAAAGCACTGGCTAAAGGGCATTTCAAAAAGAACAGGTATTAATTGCAAAGAAAAACAAAACAGGAGATGTAGTATTTAGGAAGCTGAGGCAAAATGCAAAGAGATCATGGATGGCATGACAATGTTGAGGAAGTAGAAAGAGGTCTAAATAAAGAAAAAACCCACAAAACAATAAATTGGCGTTCTGCTAGCATTAAATCAGAACTAATTATAATGAGCAAGTATAGCCACATTCAGGGACACCTAGGAAAAGAAGAACCCATCGGCATATCAGATCTACAGAATTATATCTGTGGCAGGTAGAGGAATACAGATAAACATTTTAATAACATTCTTATCAGCTGAATCTCCCGCTAAAAACCCATGGCACTCCTCACTGCCTCTTGAGCCAGCTTCAGGGAGTCTGCGCTCAGCATCGGGCCTGTGTCTTCCAGCAGAGGCTGGTCCCATGCAGGGTGACACCCCCGAAATTGGCAGAACCAGACTTGTCCCCCCCACCCCCGCTCTGCCCTTTTCTCTGCATCTGTGCCTCCACCTTGCATACATGTCCTCTGCTCTTTTCAGCCTTGATACCACATGGATCCAAGCAGAATCTCCTTCCCTATGAATTTGTTCAGCAGTTGCATGGGGCCTACCTACTCCTGCCCTTAATTTCCCCCAGAAGCAGCAGCACTGCGCAAAACAACAGACAGAAATGCTTGTCCTCATGGAGCATATTTCAGTGAAGAGACATGATGGGTGTTTACTGCAGCACTTTTTATAATCGCAAGGACATGGAAGCAACCCAAATATCCCAAAACAGACGACTGGATGAAAAAAGATGTGGTCTATATACACAATGGAATATTACTTACTCATCAATTAAAAATGACAAATTTGATGATTTTATAATAACATGGATGTACTTAGAAGAAATTATATTAGCAGAAACAAGCCAGAAAGAGAAAAAAAGAAACCAAATGGTTTCACTAATATATGGGATATAGGAAAAAATCAACAAAAAGCCATGAGGAAAAGTCAAAACCATCACACATATGAGTAAATAATACATTATTTTGTAAGGTTTATAATTTGTAATTATGGTATTATAATAGGTATACCTATCTGTAGCTTGTTTTCTTCACACACACACACACACACACACACACACACACACACACAC
>PVHY01019208.1:0-27792 GCA_004024945.1 Uropsilus gracilis
GGGGGTGGCGGGCGGCGAGGGGTGTGGCTCCCAGGGGCGGCGGAGGTGGCGTGTGGCGAGCGGGTCCCTCCCAGGGGCTGGAGATGTTACTCTTACTTAAAATAACATACTGATTCTTCCTTAAAGGTTCACTTATTTTGTTTTCACTCATTGTTCTTTCTTTCTTCCTCCTAAATCCCATGGTATTATCTCTCTATGAATACAGTTTCAGACCCATGTCCACGTTCCTTTCTGACATTGAGAACTCGAAAGGCTATACCTACCAATTTTGAATGACATATCTATAACACCTTCCACTTTGGTTAATTTTCTCCATATAGCTAGAGTAATCTGCCCAATGAATGTCATGATAGTCATCTAAACACTTCAGAGACATCTGTGTTCACATTTCTGTAAGTACTACAAGTTTGAATAGTCTTTCAAAAACACTGTTCCAGGTATTGTTAGTTTTTACTAAAGTTCCTAGTCTTGATAGGATTTACCTATCTCAGCTTTAAGACTGTGTTTTAATCCTTCTAATTCCTTATTTTGTTGCAATTCCAGTTAGGGATTGCCATGGGAACAGTTTTGTTCATTTTCAGAGGAGGTGATGAACCTCTTCACCAGTTTTCCTTAAATCTATGTGTTCATCTCATATTAATAGTCTATGTAATACATATTATTATTATTTTTAATTTTTGTTGCATATACATTATTTATTTTAGTTTGTTTGTCCTTATTATTTCATTTATTTTTTAACATGTTATATATATTATACATTGTTGTGGTCCCTGGGGTTCTCCTACTACCATATTACCCAATAACTGTCATCTTGATCTTTTGTGGGTGCTCCTCCCTTTGCTTATACCTCCATCCCTTTCTCCCCCTCCTAACTGTATGATTTTACCTGTTGTCAGTTTGTTAGTTTTGGCTTTTTCTTGACCTTCTTATGTTTTCCCTATTCCACCTATAAGTGAAATCATCCAGTTTTGATTTTTTCTTTCTGGCTTATTTCCACTAACATGATTCCTTCTAGGTTCATCCATGGATCAATTGTCATTTTGATTGCTGAATAATATTCCATTGTGTAAATATAATGCAACTTTTTCATCTACTCATCAGTTTTGCTACATTTGGGTTGTTTCCTAATCTTGGCTATTGTAAATAGTGTGCACTAAACACCCAAGCACAGGGTTTCTTTTAAATTAGCATTTTTGTGCCCTTCTGATAGATTCCCAGTAGTGCAATTTCTGGATCTAATGGTAGTTCCTTTTTTAGAATGTGCGGATGCTCCACACAGATTTCTATAGTGGCTGACCAGTTTGCATTCTCACTAGCAGTATAAAAGTATTCCTTTTCTCCACATCACACCAGCACTTGTTGCCTGATTTTTTTTTTTTTTTGGAAGGGGCGGGGGAATGGACCAGTTCTATTGGTGTAAGGTGTATCTCATTGTGGTTTTGGTTTGTGTTTCCCTTACTATAAGTGATGCTGAGTATTTTTTCATGTGCTTGTAAGCCTTTTATATGTCCTCTTTGGAGAAGTGTCTTTTGAGTTCTTTGCCCCATTTTTTGAGTGGGTTTTTGTTTTGTTTTTGTTAAGATATGTGTGTTCCTTTGGTTTTTTATATAAGACCCTAGTCAGTTGAATGGAGAGCAAAATTTTTCCTCATTCATTAGGGTGTCTCTTTGTTTTGATTATTGTTATTACATATGAATGTCAGTAATTTTTGTTCTATTCTTTAAAGAACATCATTGCAGTTTTTATTGGAATTGCATTGAATCTATAGTTAATTTTTGGTAGGATAGCCATTTTGATAATGTTAATTCTTCCAAACCATGAATTGGAGTGTCTCTTTCCATTTCTTTATGTCTTCTCTTTTTTTAAACAATGTTTTATAGTTTCCTTTGTATAGGTCTTTCATATCTTTTGTTATTTTTATATCTAGGTATTTAATATTCATTGATGTGATGGTTTTATTATTTTCTTCTACTGACTGATTTTTTGGGTATAAGAAAGGGACTTGATTTTCATGTATTAATTTGTAACCAGCTACTTTACTGAACTTATTATTGTTTCAGGTAGTTTTTCTGTGCATTTTTTTGGATTCTCTACATAAAGTATCATGCATCTACATATAATGATAGTTTTATTTCTGCTTTTCCTATTTGTATTCTTTTTATGTGTTTCTCTTGCCTTATTGCCTTAGCTAGAGCTTCTAGTAATATGTTGAAAAATAATGGTGAGAGTGATCATCCTTGCCTGGTTCCAGATCTTAATGAGAATGTTATCAAGTTTTACCCATTCAGGATGATGCTTGTTGTGAGTTTGTCATATTTAACTTTTATTATGTTGAAATATATTCCTTTTATCCTGAGGGTTTTAAGGTCCTTCACCCTGAATGGCTGCTGAATTTTATAAAAATCTTTCTCTGTGGCTATTTATATGACCATTTGGCTTTTGGTTTTGTCCTTGTTGATGTGATGATTATGTTGATTGATTTTTGGATGATGAACCATCCCTGTGCTCCTGGGATAAATCCCACTTGGTCATGGTGTATAGCTCTTTTCATATATTGTTGGATTTGGTTTGTAAAGACTTTATTTATGGTTTTTGTGTCTGTGTTTATTAGGGAGATTGGACTGTAATTTTATTTCTTTGTATTATCTTTGTTTTTGATATTAGTGTTATGTTAGAATTCATAGAATGAATTTGACAGTTTTCCTTCTTTACCTTTTCCCCCATCTGCTCTGTCTGTTGTGATTTCTCTTCTTTCATTTATGATCCTGATTATTTGAGTTTTCTCCTTTCTTTTCTTTTGAGACTTGCAGAGGATTTATCAATTTTACTTTTTTAAGAACCAAATTTTGGTTTCATTGATCTTTTGGATTGTCTTTTTTTTGTTTCTATTTCATTTATTTGTATTCTAGTCTTTATTATTACTTGTCTTCTGTTGTGTTTTGGATTTTTTTTTTTCATTGTTGTTCTTATTCTGGTTCCTCTATTTGAGAGATTAGATTTTTCTTTGGGTTATTTCTTGGTTTTTGATATGAGCTTGTATTGTTATATATTTTCCTCTTAATATTGTTTTTGCCAAATCTCATACATTCTGGAGTGTTATGTTATCTTCATCATTTATCTACATGCATGTGGAGCACTTCACAGGGTAGAGTATTCATGACTGGCATTTTTTGTCTTAGAGGTTTTTGAATATGTGACTCCAGTCCTTCCTTACCTATAATGTCTCCTCAGAGAAGCTTGAAAGCTGCCTAATAGGCTTTCCTTTTTACGTTATATATTCCTCTCTCTAGTCAGTTTCATTCTTCTTTATCTTGAACTCTTGGAAGTTTTATAATTATCTAAAACTCTTGCTGTTTGCTTTCCTTTCATTAATGTAGTTTGGTGTCCTTTGACTTCTTTTTAGTTTTTTCTACATATTCTCTTATCTTTTTAATTGTTTTGTTATGTTAGTTGGGATTCTATGCAGTTTTCTGCTCTTTATGTTACTCATATCATTTTTTTCTTTAAGTTTTTTTTCTCTCTTCTTTCATCTCTGTGACTGTTTTTGTTATGGTGATTTGGAATTCTCTCTCTGACTGGTAACACACTTCTGTGTCCTCATTACTGAATTCTGAGTGATGTCTTTACTGTTGTGTAGTATTATCAGGAGAGGAGGGGGGCAAGGCTTTACTAAGATCCTTTTACCAGATTTCTAACCAGAGAAAACCTTTACCTTTTACTCTGATACAAAAAGGCAAAAGTCTTTATTAACCCTTAAACTTCCACACACAAACTACCTTTGTCATTTATTTACCTGCTGCTTGCCCCAGGGCTTTTTCTATCCCAAACAAACAAACAAACAAACAAACAAACAAAAAAACACATTTTATTATTAGATCTTTTGCCCTCCCCCTTCAAGGTTCTGTTTCTGTTCATAGCATATTTATGCAATCCTAAAGCCAAATCATACCCGTAAGTAATCGAACCATTTATTACTAAGTAAGCAAGTAAGGAAGTGATTACCTAAATTTACACTAGAAAATAAACAGGTAAAACCCTATTACATGTACTACAAAATAAAAATAAAAAACCCAGTCGCCCTACCACATATCCAAAATTATCTTTTATTCCTTGGTCACCTCACTACATGTCCAATCAATGAGTTCACAAGCACGTAATCCAAAAGCAGCACATTCCTTTTTCTTATTTGACATCTGTTTCAGCTTCCTCCAGACACATGATCCAAGACATGGCATTCCTCTTCTCTTTCATTTCTGTCTCAACTTTAGGCACTAAAAAAGCTCCAAGGTAAAACAGCATACACATGCTAAGGCTTATTAAGTTCTACTGCCCCAGACTATTGTCTGTTTGCAGTAAAACCTCATGGCCTCTGCTTTTCTGTCCTGCTGCAGCTCAAAGCTGCTTTCTGAGGCTGACCCATGACTGCCTGAAAATCATAAATCTCTCACCAGCCTAGGCCAATGCCCATGCTTTGTTTCTCCCCAAGTCCTTTTTTATTTATTTTTATTATTTTTCTTCTCACCCTTCCCAAGTCCCTCAATATCTCTCTCCTTGTTTTCTTTGCCTTTCAGGAACAGAGCCTTGTCAATCATCTCACAATAAAAGCCTTGTTTTCCTTTTCTCTTCCCCTCTAGCCTTCTGAAAGAAAACTATGAATTCTAGTGAAAGGCCATCAATAACAATACCTTGGCATAGTCAATCTAAGCTGTTTACCTGGGCCCTGAAACAAGTCAGAAATTCTAATCTCCTTATTATTGCCAATTCCTTCTTGACTTGCTTCAAGTATCTCTTATCTCCTAGCTTCACTCTTCCCAATGTTACCCCAATTCATAACACATCATTTATGTTAATGATGGATGACACTCCAACAGAATAGTATTTCCTGAAAGGCTTGCATGAACATTTGTGTTTTCCCCTTCCTATTGATTGTCTTTGGTCTTGCTGTATGTGTTTGGCCACTGTGGCACATTTATTTGCAGGCATGTTTACTGAAGTCCTTTACCATTTTGTGGTTGATTCTGCCTTGTGCTTGTGCTGCTCTGGTTGACTTTTTGATTTTTAGTTGACTTTTGTGATGGATGGTACTCTTTTGCAGTTGGAGGGCATATCCAGTAAATGTGGCTTCCAGTGGTAGGGTCTCCTTTCTTCTACCTAGGTGTTTCTTCTCAGGCTGTTAGGGAAAACTCACTTTTCTAAGTTTCCCTGGGAGTTGATGCAGCTGGTGGTGGCAGTGCTTGAACTTGGGAATACATTAGCTCTTCCCTTTGGCAGGGGTGTGCTCTCTCTCCTAGGCAGTAGCTATTTCTTGCTCCTTCTGCTGGGTCCTGCTGGCTTAGGGAGGCTAGCAGGCTCAGTGGTCCTTACTTGGGCTCCTTCCCTCTGTGTCCAGCTGTAGGCTACTGGCTGGGTGACTCCATATGACTGCACTAGGGCTTGCTGTTGCTGGGGTAGGAGGCTAGCAGGCCTCACCTTAGTGATTTTATGTGTTCCCTCCATGTTCAGTCATCTGCTGCTGACTGGGTGGTTGGACACAGCTGCACTGGGGCCTGCTGGTGTGGGGGGCAACTGTTTTTACATTGTATTCCCCATATCATCTATGACCTGTCAACATATTCCCTTGTGTTTCTTCCTCCCTTGATTTGCCGTCTCCCCTCCCCCTTCATTGCTGAATGTTTCATTTCTATAGTCAGTTTGTTAATTTTGACTATTTCTTGTCTTTTTGTTTCATTTATCTATATTCTACATATAGCAGATCATCAGTAAATATTTTTCATTCTGACTAGTTTCAACTGGCATAATGCCTCCTAGCTCCATCCATTTTGCTGCACATAGCATAAGTTTGTCTCTTTTGCTTGTTGAATAATATTCCATTGTGTAAATATACCATAGTTTTTTTCTCTCTCTCTTTTTTTTATCAATTTGTCTGTTTTGGGAAATTAAGGTTGTTTCCATACCTTGGCTCTTGTGAGTGAATGTTGCTTCAGTAAACATGAGAGTGCAGGTGTTTCCTTGCAAATTAATGCCCTTTGGGTAGATTCCCAGGAGTGGAATTGCTGTATTATATGTTAGATTTATGTTTAATATTTTGAGGAATCGCCACACCTATTTCCATAGTGAGTGGACTAGTTTTTAATCCCATGGGCAATGAAAGAGTATTTTGTTCCCCCCATACATCCTCTCCTCCAGCATTTGTTGTCCCCCCACTTTTTTTTAATGTGGGCCATTCTAACTGAAGTGCTATCTCATTGTGGTTCTGATTTTCATTAACCTGAATATAAGTAATGTTGAACATTTTTTTCATGTCTGAAGTCCATTTGAATTTCTTCTTTGGAGAAATGTCTTCAGTTTTTCTACCCATTTTTTTGATAGAGTTTGATAGTGTGCTTTTGTATATCTTTGCTATCAACACCTTATCTGTTATATGGTGATCAAATATTTTCTCCCATTCAATTAGGATTTTCTTTGTTTTGGTTATTGTCTCTTTTGCTGTACAGAAACTTTTTAGTTTAATGTAGTTCCAGCTGTTTATCTTTTCCTCCATCTTTGTTTCTGAAGATGAGCCTTTAAAGAAGTTTCTGATATTATGTCTTAGAGTGTTTTACCCATGTTTTCTTCTATAATTATAGAAGAAATTATAAGAAAATAATTTTCATTTTACGGTTTTTTATCCATATGTTCTTCCAGGTAGGCAAATAGGGACAAAAGTAAGAGCAAACAAATTAGTAATCATTTTAGGATATGCTAGTGTGTAGGGACAGAATTTCACCAATTCAGAATGTCCTAAATGAAAATGGATTTGTGTGACTAATAGTATTTGGCTGTCTTTTTTTTTTTTTTTAAGTCTGCTCATTGGGAACTGGCAAAGAGGGAACTTCCCTATATCAATAGAGTTTCTTTGTCAAATTGGGCTCCCATCCATTATGAATGAGAAAAGTCATACTGTATTATCTTCAGGGTGTTGGTTAACAAGACTGGTAGAGCCTACACACCCTACCAAGGATAACTGTTGATCTCTTAAAAGAAATTATTTACTGATGAATTCAAAGCTTTCAGTAAGTGATGGCTCTCCTTTTCTTTATCTTCTCTTTACAGCTATTAGGGAAAATGGAAGAATGTTTTTCTCTTGTGCCATCAAATATAACACATCATCACAGAACTCTGACTTTTTCAAATATAATTTATAGAGGAACATAAATGTATACTTATATATGCAAATAATTCCCATTTACTTAATGTGTTACAAAAATTATTACAACCTGAAAGTAGCATTGTAGTTTAAAGATCCATCAGTAGACCATTTGTCTTCTGTTATTTATACAGATCAAGAAGTGTTATACAAAATAAATTAATACTAAAAGGCAAACACTTTCTATATCTTGTTGTAAAAATAGAGTTGTCCTGATCTGACAGAATCCAAGTAGAGTCACAGTTGGAGAAAAAAACTCACCTCTCTTGAACCAAAAACAAAGCTATAAAAATGTTCTTGTGCACTCAAAAGTGCCCCCAGAATCAAAAGTTTAGTTAAGAAATCAGACATATACCTACAGAATGTCTCGTGAAGCAAAAATCAGATTCCAAGCCCATATTTTATAAAATTCCCTAAACCAAAACTGAACAAAGGAAAAGGAGGAAATTAAGGATGAAGAGAAAGAACAGTACTCCTTAAGCTAAAGATTATACTCATACTTGAACCAAAAAATACATGGATATAATTCTAAGTTCGCAATCTTCTAAATCTGCAAATTCAATAAAATTCTATTATATGTCTAGCAATCACAATGCACTTATGGTGACCAATGCAAGGAAAAAAACTTTGGGCTGATCATGAGAGCTAAAAGCTATGGCACCCGATAAAGTTCTCTGCTTCATCCCTAAGGCTTAATCTAAAGGAACCCAAAGGGGAACTGGAATTAAAGGGTCCTGTGATTTGAGATGGAACTAGAGCACTTCTTCAGCTCTGGAAATCAGTGCGGGTTGTTAGAGATGCTGAGGTATTCAAATCTATATAAGAGGTATGAAAAAGAATCTCCAAAAAGACTGTGACCAGACAGGAAACAACAGTTGAAACCTGTGGTCCCATGTTAGGGCAATCTGGGCAAGGGAAGGGTTAGTATAATGTGAAAGTATACTCCTACTTGTGGGGAAGTAAACGCAAAAATACTTGGGTGAGCCAAGTGGGTCAGGTCAGAAGACAATGCTCAGAATGGTGGCCTCTCACCAATCACCCTTGGTACTTAAGTTGATTATGTGAAACAGTGTTGGAAGCCTTGTTCCCAACTCTAGAAACATGGGTTTGGAGGCCTAGTGAAGAGGACAATCCATGGTATAACAGGCATGACCTGCCTTGCATATTACTTTCATCAGTGAATGGAACTCATTGGGTCCTTCCTCCCAACCACAGAATTAACCGCTGCTTATTGGTTCTCCCTGACATAGTCTCAACTATTAGAATATTGGAGACTCTAAAGCCATGGAATGGCTTAATAAGCAGTAGCCTAAAAAAACAGAAAATGAACAGATAGAAATATAAAACATATAATGCTTTGAGTCTACCAGAGAGAAAACAGATAGTGCTCAAATTTCCAAATATTCATAGAAAAGGAAGAAAGCACAAAAAATGCTGATCTAAAATACACAAGGAAAGGGAAACATACATGAATGTGAATTTCATGAGAAATATAATTAATGAGCAGAAGATAGAAATTAAAGTGTTAAAGAAAATAAAGGAGATGCAGGATGTAAGGTTATTAATACTGGAGACAGATTTTAGAGAAAGTTCTGACTGGAAGTAATTTTGGAAGTAATTCAATGGGAAATTGAATGAATGAATTTGAAGGTGATGATGCACAAAGAATCCAGTGTTTAGATTAAAAAAGAAATATGGGGAAAAAAGTGTAGAAACACTTCAAGAATATCAAATCCCATAAAGAATTACAGTACCCTTCAATAACATTTAGTCCACCTAGTATTAATAGATGTTTATAAGGCAGTGCATCCCCAAAGTTGAATACATGTTTTTTCTCAAGAACACATAGAACATACTTAAATTTTGACTACACATTGGGTCACCAAACAAGTATCACTAAATTAATGAATATTGGAGTCATATGAAGTATCTTATCTAACTATAATGATATCAAGGTATAAATTAACCACAAAAATAAAGCAGAAAATAAACTTCTAGTGTGTGGAAGCCTAACAACATACTACTAACTACCTATTGGATTAATGAGGAAATCAAAGAAGAAATTTAAATAGCTCAAAGACAAATGAAAATAGATGACACAGTTTACCAGGGCTTATGGCTTCCATAAAAATCAGACTTAGTAGGAATGTTTAGGATCACAGAAAGAAACAAGAAAGAAATCCAAAGTAAACTTAACTAAGAAGGTGAATGACATGTACAATGAAAACTATAAGATATTATAAAAAAAATGAGAAGATCTTTATACCTCTCTTGCTATGTGTATTCTTAGGTAATTTATTTTTCTGTTTGATTGTAAATGGAATTATTTTCTTAATTTCCTTATCTCCTAACTCTTTACATACAGGAAGGCTACTGATTTTTCTGTTACTGATTTTATAAACTGTGACTTTGCTGATTTATTGTTTTGATTAGTTTTCATTAAAGTCTTTAGGGTTCTTTATGTATATTATCACTTCAAATACGAGTAATGATTGCTTTATTTTCTCTTCCCCAACTTGTATTTCTTTTATATCCTCTTGTGTAATTGCTTTAGCTAGAGTTTCTAATAACACATTGAACAGTAGTGGTGAAAGTGGACATCCCTGTGTTGTGCCAGATCTTATTGGAACACTTCCAGTTTTTCACAGTTGAGAAAGATGTTCACTGTGAGTTTGTTATATATGGGTTTTATTATGTTAAGATATAATGAATTTATCCTCATTTATTTGAGGATTTTCATCAAAATGAATATTGAATCTTATCAAATGTTTTCTAGACATCTACTGATAAAATCACATTTAAAAAATATTTTGTTGTTGTTAATGTGTTCGATTACATTGGTTTTCAAATACTGAACCATTTTTGTGCCTCTAGTATACAGCCCAGTAGTGAATACAATCTTTTTACTGCATTGTTGTAATTAGTCTGCTCTAAGTTTTTATTGAGGTATTTTGTGTCTGTATGTATTCATTATGGGAATTAGTCATAGCTTTTTGTTGTTGTTGTCTTTATTTGGTTTTGTTGACTTTGATATTTATTTTATATTATATGTTTGAGTTTTCTCCTTTGTCAATTTTTGAAAGAATTTGAGAGCATAGATATTAGTTCATCTCTGAGGTTTGATGGAACTTGCTTATGAAACCATCTGGTCTTGAACTTTGTCTTTTGAGTTATTTTTCAAATTTTTATTAAATATTTTATTAGTTTTAAGATGACAGTTAAAAATATTTTAGCATGTTAAACATTACTTTCATGTGCAGCTTTTATAAATATCAAAATAAATATATTATTTTGAAGAAAAAATATGTTTTTATATTTAGTTTTATTACCCATACATCTAAGAAGGCAATGATTCTGGTGTACCATTAAGTGGAAATCACTTATTACATGGCATGTTTACACCAACTCTAAAGGAACCAAGACAATTTCTGAAAGCAAAAAAATGGATGATTTGATCATACTGAACTGTCACCAGATTTTAGACCTGGTGATAAAACACAGCTGTTTAATATATGACATGTATGCAAGCAGTTTAAACCTATGATTAATGTTCACATTTAGTATATGAAATCTCGGATGGTTTTTATATCTTTTGAAGGACAAATTCCTGAGAGCAAGGGACTTGTTAAATGCTAGTGAAATGAGAAAAATGTCCCTAAGCATGACAAACCTTCCCTACCCCCAGTTCTGCCCAGGCACTAATATTGGAAACACAAGTCAGCCGGTTGGGGGCAGCAGCGCAAGAAGGCTGTTAGTTTATGACACACATGTGTTGCTCTAATTCAGGTCAGATTTTGTGAGGTAAGATTTACAAAACAGGGGGAAGGTTTAGAGCCATTGAATTAAATCTTCATATTCAATAACCAGCTCTGACCTATGTTATTAGGGAAGGAGTAGCAATATTCAAGATTAGTTCTATATATAAAAATAAATTTGAGTGCAGAATCAGTTTTGACCACAAGTTGCAACAGCAACCATAGAAATTTTTTTCAATTGTAGAAAGTCTAAATATAAAATTTCCTCTTTTCAGTTTATATCACTACAAGTAAGAATTACCAGGAGTATATTTATATGTGAAGAAAATGCAAGCTAATATATTTTAAGGAAAGTGAAGCACACATTGAGGTGTATTAGGAGTCAAATGTATTTGTCTTTTATTCACTCTTGTTGCCTTTGTTGCCTTTTTGTTCTGAAATGGGAGAAAGACAATGTACCCTTTAAAAAAGAGAGTCATTTAATATAGAATTCAATAAAATTTGCGTCACTTCTAAACTAAAGCAAAACTGTACCATCAAACCCTAACTGCTTCACCCATATATCTGATAAGATGGACCAAACAACTGTTTCTTTGTATAATTATGTTAGTCAATCTAATTATTATAAAATCCCCAAACTCAGAAATAAATGCAAAGCTGATTCCTTGGGAATATTTGTAGAAATAAAAGCAGCATCTATTTAATAATTTTCATTTTAAAAATAATTTTAGTTTTTAAAAATTGGTTGTACACATATTATTTTACAACATTGTCCATCCCAATGTTTCCCACCACCTTGTCACCCATGAACCATCATCGCAATGTCTTATACCCACCTCTCCTCTTTTATCCCCCCTTCCTCTCTCTTGCTCAATGATTTGTTCTGCTGACAGTTTTAAATTTTACTTGTTCTTTTGTTTGTTTGTTTTCCCTATATCCCATGTATAGGTGAGTCATCAAATATTTTTCTTTCTTTCTGGCTTATTTTTTGTTAATTCCTTCTAGGTCCACCCATAATTAACAATATTTATAAAGATTGAAAAACAGCATCCTATGTCGGGAAAACTAAATATTAATTTCTGTTTAGCAGTCACTTCATACTTTAGGGGTCAAATATAATATTAGCATTTGCTTCTACTACCTGTTTTCAGCAAAACATCATTCTCTCCAAGAAGGTAGTTTTTCAAGTCAAAACACTGCAGTGGAAACTAACTGTGCTGAAGGTAGAGTCAATAAAATGACAGACCTTTGCATTTACTAAAATCAATTTTTAAAGAGAAGGGAGCCCATCAGGATTGACTTTACATGAGGGCTCTCTGGAGCAATGTAATCAGAGGTCAATCTCCTTAACACCATCTAATACACTTCAGCTTTACTTTTCAGATGTTCACTTTGGGAGTCACATCACTTCCTTCATTTTCCCCAATGAGTCATTGTGCTGTTTCTTTCCTGCAAGGGTGCCTGTGTCCAACCTTCAACCACTATATTTCAAAACAGTTTTCATAGAAGCAGATAGCATGAACTCACTTCACATTAATCACAGATTCCAATCTCAGAGCCATTTGTTACATCCCATCCTCCACTTTCCCTCCAAACACACTGTATAAACAAAATATCAGTTTTCAACTTTTCTGCTGGTTCTGTATCAATGTATATTTTGCTTGAGTTTTTACATAGGTGCAAATGTTTCTATATGATGAGCCAAAAGCTGTAGTGCACAAACAAAATTCTATATGACATGGGTAAAGAAATATTTGATTTAATTTAAAAAATGATGGGATGTTGGATTCTTAGCAATCAGATCAGTTTCAGATGTTCCCTTTTGTTCATCATGTTCCATCACTTTTTCTCCTCCAGCACTTTTTAAAAATATTAAATAATTTATTTATATATAAATTTCACATCTTTGTGATCTCTGTGTTTCCCACTCTGTCCCCCCAACCAAGTTGTGTACTTAAACTTGGTTGTTGGCTTGTTTTGACTTTTCTTCCAGGCTTTTTTTATCTTTCCCATGCCCCGTATAATAGTGAAACCATTTGGTTTTTGTCTTTTTCTTTTTGACTTGTTTCTGCTAATATGATTTCTTGTGAGTTTATCCATGTTATCATAAAATCATCCAATTTGTTGTTTTTAATTGATGAGTAATATTCCATTGTGTAATGGATATACCATATCTTTTTCATCCAGCCATTTGTGTTTGGGACATTTCAGTTGCTTCTATGTCCTTGCAATTATAAATAGTGCTGCAATAAACATCCAAGCACAGGTGTCCCTTTGTCAAAGCAGTGAGTTCTTCTTAGGATAGATTCCCAAGAGAACAATTGGTGGGTAATATGGTAGTTCCATTTTCATTATTTTGAGGGCCCTCCACACCGCTTTCCATAGAGGTTGGACCAGTTTACATTCCCACCAGCAGTGTAAGAGTGTTCCCTTCTCTCCAAATCCTCGCTAGCAGTTGTTGTTGCCAGTTTTATGGATGTGGGACATTCTTACTGGTGTAAGGTGGTATCTCATTGTGGTTTTGATTTACATTTCCCTTATTGCTAGTGACGTTGAGCAATTTTTCATGTGCCGGTTGGCCATTTTCATTTCCTCTTCGAAGAAGTGCCTTTTTAATTCTCCCCATTTTTTGATTGGGCTTCTTGTTTTGTTTTTGTTTAGTTGTGTGAGTTTCTTGTGGATCTTTGTTATTAAACCTTTATCACTCTTGTACAGGGCAAAAATTGTTTCCCATTCGGTTGGGCTTCTTCTTCTTCTTTTTTTTCTATTGTCTCTTTTGCTGTGCAGAAGCCTTTTAGTTTGATGTAATTCCATCTGTTTATGTTTCCCTTCATTTTTTTGCCATCTGTAGATTTTTCCAGAAAGGGATTTCTAAATTGTAGTTCATGGAGGGTTTTCCCCAAGCTTTCTTCTATGTAGTTATGGTTTCAGGTCTGACATTTAAGACTTTTATCCATTTTGAGTTAGTTTTGTACAAGGTGTGAGGATCTTGTCTAGGTCCATTTTTTTGCAGGCTTAGTCCAGTACTTTTAATGGTGTGAACTAGACTAACTTGTGGGGATTTTTTTTAGAGTTTTAATTACTCTCAATTTTCTTGCTCAATATTCACTTGTTCAGGTTTTCTGCTTATTCCCTATTCATTTCGAGGTGGTTCTATGATTCTAGAAATTTGTATATCTCTTGTTTGCATATAGGTGTTTATTATATAATCTTTATCCTCTGAATTTTTAGTGCCTGTTGCAACTTCTCTTTTATTTCTGATCCATTACTTACTTGAGCTTTTTCCCTTATTTTCTTAGTAAGCTTAGTCAGAGGTCTTACTATTTAGCTCATTCTTTTAAAGAATCACAGTTACTCTAGTAGACCTTCTTTTTGCTTTGCATTTTGCTTATTTCTGATGATTATTTTCTTCTACTAGCTTTGGCTTTGTTTGATCCTGTTTTCTAATTTCTGAAGTGAGCAGTAAGTTTTTTTGAGTTATTTTTACTATCTGATATGGGTCAGTACTGTTATATATCTCTCTTAGGATATCTTTTGCTCACTCTTAAATAGTCTAAAAGGTTGTATCCTCATTTTCATTTGTCTCTAGGCAGTTTTTTTATTTCGTCTTTGATTTCTTCATGAGCCCAGTACTCTTTCAGTATTGAGTTGCTCAGTCTCCAGATATTAAACACTTTACCTATTTATAGTTTTTATAGTTTATTTCTGGTTTGAAACCTTTATGATTAGAAAAGATTCTTGGTATAATTTCTTGGTATAAATTTAATAATTGTATTGAGATCCAGTGTGGGGTTGGTCCTTGACAATGACCCTTGTGCACTTAGAAAAATGTGCATTCACATTTTTTGGTGATGCAGTGATTTAGAAGTATCCATTAAACCCATGTGATGTAGTTCAATATTTAAAGTAAAATTCTAAGACATTGTTAAATGAAATAGAAAAAGACACAAAGAAATAGTCAATATATCCTACTTTGGATTTGAAGACGCAACATTGCCAAAATGACCATATTGTCCACAGTGAGATCTATTTCATACCCATTAGAATGGATCAAATAAAAAAGAACAAGTGGTATTGAGGGTTTTGGAAAAAAGTAACTAACTAAATTCTGTTAGTCAAAATGTAGAGTAGTTCCATCCCTATGGAAAACAGTGTGGAATTTGTCCAAAATATTAAAAATATTTGCTATAGGATCTTGTCCAAAACTATATATAAATTCAACGCAACCCCTATATAATTTTGAAGGGAATTTTTTAAAAAATAGAACAAGCATTAGGGAATTCAAAAGACCTCCAAAGAACCAAGCAATCAACAAAAAAAAAAAAAAAAAAAAAAAAAAAAAAAAAAAAAAAAAAAAAAAAAAAAAAAAAGCGGGGGGTGGGGAACGGTGTCAATAACACTTCCAGACTTGAACATACCACAAAACCATACAAAAACAAAATAGCATATTACTGGAACAAAACAGACACACAGATCAGTGAAATAGGATCACAAGAAATAAACTCACTTTTTAATGAACAATTAATTTTTAACAAAGTAGCCATAATTATAAACAAAACAAGGATAGCTTCTTTAATGACTCTAACCAGTATCTTACAACATATACAACAATTTAGTCAAATTGGACTGTATACTTTGATGTAATACCTGAAACCATAAAATGCACAGCAGAATAGAAACAAAATAAAAAATAAGGAAATAATACTACACAAAACTAACAACATCTCTAAGAGAAATAAGTTATCATTAAATTGAAATGCCAAAGTATTGAATTTGAAATTATTTGCACATCATATATTTAACAAGGGATTAAAGTTCTATTTAATAACTTAAGAAAAAGGAAACAGAATTTTAAAAATTGAACATGAGATATAAATGGACAGTCTTCCATAGAAGACATACAGCTGACTAAGAGTTGAATGACAAGCTCAACTTCACTTATTATCAGGAAAATGCAAATTAAAACCATAATGAGATTTTATTTGATAACCATTAAAATGGGTTACATCAAAAATAACCAGTGGTATTGAGGGTTTTGGGGAAAAGTAACTAACAATAATTCTGTTAGTCAAAATGTAGAGAAGTTCCATCATTGAGGAAAATGCGGAATTTGTCCAAAATATTAAAAGTATATTTGCTATAGGAGCTTCAATTCCACTTTTAGGTATCTACTCAAACAATTCAAAAATACAAGTAAATCGAAAGTATTGAGGCTGTTCTTGATTCTTTTTTCTCATCCTATGTTTTAATCCATTAGCAAATTACCCTGTCTGTACCTTTAAAATATATCTTTCCCACAGCTATCACTTTCTCTGTTACGTAAAGTGTTGCTGTATCTTTATTCTCCATAGTACAGCCAATTTAAAAAAAAATTTCAATTAGTTTATGCCACCATATACTTATGCCATAACATACTAATAATCCTAAGTGAACTGTAGGTTCATGATGATCTACAAAGAATTGAGGACTGATCATCACTCTGACCACTTCTCTTATCAAAGCTACAAAAGTATCTGTTGGGCCCTTCAACTGCTCCTATCTATGGATTAGGAATGTGCCACGCTCATCTCAAGTCATCCCTACTTTTCTTCAGTCTAAAATTCATTTTCCCTAGATATTTATGTAACTCATAGTCACAATGTTTCTAAACTCAAACATCTACTTTTCATAGAGACCCTTAGTGTAATATTTGTGGGGGCAGGAACCTTTGTTTTCCCCCACAGTGCATGTCCACTGTGTGGTGTTGCTACATAGTAGGTATTCAATAATTGCTTAAAATTTCAGGAGTGAAAATGTGTGTAGGGTCTGGAGAAGGAAAGAAAATTTTCCCTATAGTTAGAAATCTAGTAATTTTAATTCCATAATCAAATGTCATTTGTGAAGCTCAAAAATAATACATTCAAGAAGACTTGCTTGTGATGAAGTTAGTTTTTGAAACTCTCAACATATCAAGTATTTATGTAGTTTTTGATAAAAGAAAGTTTCAGAGCAATATAGTTGATAATGCTGTCCTTGTATAACCCTTAAGTATCAGGGCAAAGGGAATCAATTGATTTTTTGTTAATTTAACTTTTTCTTGTTAATTAATTGAAATATATTTATGAGAAAATGTTGCTTTACAATATTGTATGTGATTTAGAGGTATAGAATCACACCACTTCATATATATACATTACTGCACCACATTCAACAATGAGGTACATATATTCTTCAATCATTTTCCTCCTCCCATAACACTCTCCACTGTCCTCCTGTCTCTACAGTAGCCTAAATTTTTACAGTCAAATTTCAAGGGTTGTATTTTGTTGGGTTTTGCCTGATCTTTTATTTCTTTATATATAATGAGAGAAATTATCTGGTATTTGTTTTTCTTCTTCTACTCTCTGACAAATGCAACAAAGAATCCATCCTTTTAGATGAGTTTTCCTGTGTGTGTGTGTGCATGTGTATGTTTGTGTATTTGTGTATGTGTATTTTTAACCCATTCAGTCTTCCTTGGGTACTTAGCATATTTCCAAAATCTGGCTATTGTAAATATTACCACAGTGAGCATAGGATTCAAAATTAGTGCATTTGCATCTTTGAGTAATACCTGAGTTTAGAATTGTTAGATTCAATAACAGGTCCATTTTTAATATTTTGGAAAAACTCCATACTCTTTTCCATATGACTGGACTAATCTACACTTAGATCAAAGGTATACTAGGATTTTTTTCTCCCTCACATCCTCACTAACACTTGATTTAGTTTCTTTTTCTCTTTATTGAGCTAACATTGATTTGTACACTGTACATTATTTAAGGGAATAGATTCACACCTCATCATATGTATGTTACTACCTAAACCCCACTAACCAAGAAATTAGTTCTTTACCATAGTCCATTGGGACTTCAAACTTTGTCCTACTCTCACCCTTCCACTTCCTGTAGTAGACTTAATTCTACAGTAATTTATAGGATTTATTTATTAAATCCTGACTCCCTTTTTTTTATTGTTTGCTTACTGTCTATGCCACATATGAGTAAAATATACAATATTAATCTTTCCCTTTTATCTTACTTCACTTAACCTAATCCCCTTTATTACTATGAACATTGTTTAAATGACAATAACTCATTTTCTAAATATATGATATTCCATTTTGTATATATATATGTCTATATATATCAGATCTTCTTAATCTAGTGCTCTGCCAATAGATATTTAGGGTGGTTTCATAACAGTAGTGCAGCATGGAACATAGGATTGCATATATCCCCTTGAATTTGTGAGTTTGCATTTTTTAGGTAGTTATCAAGGAGTAGAAATGCTTGATCATATAATATATTTAGTTTTTACACTTTGAGAAACATTCATACTATTATATATATAATATTTTTATTATATTATATATTATATAATATATCATATATATATTATATATTATATTATATATATAAAATTATATATATAATTATATATATAATATTTTTTAATGTGAGCCAGTTTCATAGGAGTGGGAAGGTTTCTCGTTGTGGTTTTTGTTGCATTTCCCTGAAAATAAATGATTCTGAAATTGTTTTCATGTACTTCTTGGTCATAAATATGTTTTCTTTGGAGAAGTTTCTGTTTGATTCTTCAAGTTTAGATTGGGTTCCTTGTTTTCATTTTATTGACTTATATGAGTATTTGTATATCTTGGATGTTAGCCTGTCAGATGAATGCTGGTCAAATATTTAATCCCATTAAGTAAGGGTGTCTCTTTGTTTTAATGAATTTTTTAAAAGCTGTAGCCCAATCCCTTTATTTTTCAGTTTGTTGTAGCCCAATTCTTTTAATTTTGCTTTTGTTTTCTTTAATGTCAAAGTTCCCAAAGACATTCTTGAAGCCAATGCCGTAGGCTGTTTTGCCTCTGCTTTCTTTCATATATAGCTTCCAGTTACATTCTGATCTTTAATACATTTTGAGTTAATTTTTGTGGTTAATCTGAGAGAGGGGATTTTCTATTGTTATTTGTCTTTAGTTTCTGGTTCTGTTTGTTCCTTGTTCATTTTTTTCCTGGGATGTTTTTGTTCTTCAATTTATTAATTTTATTTTTTTTTAAGACTAGGTCTCACTAATTTTGCCCATGGAATTGCAGACTCACGTTGCCCGGGGTACCATGGACTCAAGCAATCCCCAGCCTCAACTTCCCAGGTAGCTGGGATTACAGGCACGCACCACCACGCCCAGCTATTTTTGGGGACTAGGTCTCACTACATGACCCTGGCGGAACTCGAACTGCGATCCCTGGCCCCACCGCTTCATAGGCTGAAGCTTACAGGCACGAACCACCATGCCAGGCTTTTGTTCTTCAATTTAGAAAGAGAATTACCTCAGGATTTCTTGTATTGGAGCTCTAGTATTGGCAGGTTCCTTCAACCTTTCTTTTGTCTGAGAATGCCTTTATTACTGACTCATATCTGAAAGAGAGATTTTCAAGGCATAATATTTTTGGTCAGCAGCTTTTATCTGTAATTTGAATGTATCTTTCCATTCTTTCCTTGTTTATAGAAGTACTTTAACTCTGATACAAGTTTAATAAAAGTATCTCATTATTTGCTGTTAATTAGACATTCTTTTAATCTCACAGACATGACATTTATTTCTTTGTCCAGGTTTGGGAAGAGTCCTTCTAATATTAATTTCTTGAGTAGGTTATATTTTTCATTCTCTCTCTTTCTTAGGGATACCCATTGTATTTATGTTGCCTTTCCTAATGGATTTGGATAGTTTTTGGAATATGTCTTTACTTCCCCCTTCATGTTTGTTTTCTTCCTCCACCTGAGTTCTTTTTACATTGAGTTCACCCTCTTGATTCTCCATTTGGTCTATCCCACTGCCATTACTTTTTCATAAATTTTTTACTTTCTCTTTTTATTTTTTTATATCCTGAAAATCTATTATTTTACATATAAAGTTTCAATTTCTGTTTTCTATGCTTCACTCTTATTTATGTCATCGCCTATTTGTCTTTCTTGTCTTTTGCCCATTTTGTTTTGTTTTTTATTTGCTTTTAGGTATTCACTTGTATCATTTTCTCTTACTTTTTCCCCCTGATTTATTTAATGGGAATTTTGAATTTCCTATCTGTTCAGAAGATAATATTTTCCATGTGTTTATGATTGGATTCTGGAGATTTGTTCTCTTCTTATGATGAATTATTCCCTTCTATTTTCAAGGTGCCATATGCTGTCTTTTTCTGACACCCATTTTTCTGCTTTAAATTTCCATATAATTTTAAAAGTGTATTTTTCAATAAATTAGATATTTGTATTATTTCTACTTGTTCAATAAGCTACACTGTGTTTTTATGAATAAGTCAGGAGTTCTTATCTTGTTCCAAATGGGAGAGGGCACTAGAAGTTCTTATTAGGTTGTTGGTTGGATTATGCTAGCTGTGTTTGTGGTAGTGTCTTTATTTCTTTTCTCTAGGGTTCCAGATCCAAGTCTCTGAAATTTGAACATGCTTCACAAAGTGTACCAGTTCTACAGTGTGGCAGGGGAAAGAGTACATCCTAGTCTTTGTTCTTTTCATTCAGGCTCTGGTAATACTGAGTCTCTTCTACACATATTTCTTCATTCAAGTGTGTGTGTGTCTACATGGTTTTAGCTTTTTCTCCTCAAGACTGTTATCTGATGAGCGGTGGTGCTGCAGTTTTTGTTTCAGTCTCCCTGCCTCACATTAAGCCTCCAGGCTTTACTCTCTAGCCCCTTTAGTTTAATGAAGCCTGAATATTCTCATTTTACCTCTGGGTGCAGTACATGCTGATTTCCAATTCAAGAGGTGCTCTACTTTATCCCCAAGTCATGGTATCACTGGATCCAGTACTGGTCTAGTTAACATTGAAATTCTCACAGGAGCAAAGCAAAGAACCTCCTCTGACACTATCTTGATGAGATATTTTCTCTTAGCAAGGTTAGGGAGACATGTGTTTCAGAGCCAGTGAGACCAGTCCGAAGATTTCCTGGCATCTTTTTCTCCCTAGAGATGCAAACGTCATTTCTTCTCTATAAGTTTATTTGCCACTTTACAATCATTCTCCATCATGTAACCAGTGCCATGAAAACACTCATTTGAAATCACAAATTTGCTCCAAAACTATTGATGTGTTAGAAATAAATATGCACACAATGCATTTCACAATTATTTACTCATTATTTCATTTGCAGCTATATGCAGAAAACACACTTTGCTCAATTTGATCATTATGTATATGTAAAATGCACATTTCTCAAATACATATAAAACTCCCCACATTCAGATCTGTTGAGAGCCATAACCACCTCCATATGGTATTATAATTTTCTAACTTCAGGCAGCCATCTTCTACTACTTTACAATAATACACAAGTTGTAATCTTTGCTGTGCCCAATTTTATCACAATATCAGATATCAGATTTCTGTCAAATCAGAAATTACGTATTGTACTGAAAATCCATCAATACTAATATAGCTGTAATATAAATAATACAAATAGTGTGTTATGTGCATTGCAATATATACTAATATATAATTTTAATTTCATAGCTATTCTTTGTTTTTTCTAATTTATATATAAATTTCACAACATTTAATCCCCAGGGTTTACCCCTCCTCCCCTCTATCCCCCCTGCCTTTCCCTCCTGCTCAAAGTTGTGCTCTTCAGTTTGGGGCTTAGCTTGTTTTGACTTTTCCTCAAGTTTTTGTTTATTTTTTCACTGTATCCCATATGTTAGAGAAGTTATTTGGTTTCTGTCTTTTTCTTCTTGACTTATTTCCGCTAATATGATTCCTTCTAAGTACATCCATGTTGTTATAAAATCATCAAATTTGTCATTATTAATTGATGAGTAATATTCTGTTGTGTATATGTACCACATTTTTTTCATCCAGTCATCTGTTTTGAGGTATTTAGGTTGCTTCCATGTCCTTGCAATTATAAATTGTGCTGCAGTAAACATCCAAGCACAGGTGTCCCTTTGTACCCACATATAGGTCTCTTTTGGGTATTCCCAAGAGAGCAATTGCTGGGTCAAATGGTAATTCCATTTTCATTAACTTGAGGGTCCTCCATACAGCTTTCCATAGTGGTTGGACTAGTTTATATTCCCACCAGCAGTGTAGTAGTGTTTATTCTCTCTGCATCCTCGCCAGCAATGGTGCTGGAAAAATTTGACTAAGACGTGCAAAAAAATGGACCAAGAAATCTCCCTCACTCCATGTACAAAAATAAACTCAAAATAGATAAGAGACTTAGAGATCAGACCTGAAACCATAGCATACATTGAGGAAAACTTGGGCAAAACTCTCCATGAACTACAGTTCAGAAATCCCTTTCTGGAAACATCTACAGATGGCAAAAAAATGAAAGAAAACATAAATAGATGGGACTACATCAAACTAAAAAGCTTCTGTACAGCAAAAGAGACAACAGAAAAAACTAAAAGATACCCAACCGAATGGGAAAAAATCTTTGCCTTCCACATGAGTGACAAGGGTTTAATAATGAAGATCCACAAGGAACTAACACAACTAAACAAAAGCAAAAAAAAAAGCCCAATCAAAAAATGGGGAGAAGAACTAAAAAGACACTTTTCCAAAGAGGAAATACAAATGGCCAACAGGCACATGAAAAACTGCTCAACTTCTCTAGTAATAAGAGAAATACAAATCAAAATAACAATGAGATACCACCTTACACCAGTAAGAATGGCCCACATCCAAAGAACAGACATCATAGCTATTCTTTGAAAAATATTTTAATAGTTGTCTCAAATGAAGAGAGTGAGGATCTTTTCAAGATCAAAAAAATAATGAATGTTCAGACTATAGTCAAGCTGACATTTCTATCACCATGAACAATTCTTTCAGAGCAATTGAGGTGAGAGGATGCTGGCTCATTTATTTAATCACTGTATCAAAATGTTCACTCCATATCTCTCTGTGGAGAAAATATTTCTGATACACAATTAAAAATATTTGATTGAATTTAAAGAAGTGACATAGTAGTCTCAAGGATTTTTTTTTTAATGCAGGTAACAGGAGTTTGAATAGCAAAGATGATAAATCTGAGTTGATCCCCTTATTCTTCTTACTATTTTAAAATTTATTTTTGATCGAGGTAACATTTGTACATCATCATAAGTTATTATCACCTTACTGCATCTACCATCATCTCACCCATTGTCCACCACCATAGACGATTTTGCTTCCTTTCCTCTATATTCTTATCCCTCTTCAACCTACTACATCGTTTGGTGCTTCATTTCAAATGTTCATTTTTAGGTTTATCTTTATTTGGCTTTTAATTTAGTTACCTTATATTTCACATCTTAGTGACACCATTACTTCTATTTCTCATTTTGACTTATTTCACTTAGCATTATCCCTCCCAGCTCCATCCATGTTGCCACTAATGGTATAAGTGTATATTTTTTTGATCACTGAGTAAGTAGTATTCCATTGTCTATATATAACACATCTTATTGATACTTTCATCTGTTTTGGGAAATGGAGTTTGTTTCTGTAATTTAGCTATGTAAATAATACTGTAATGAACTCACTGTAATGAGTAAGTTTTCTTTTGAAGTAGTGTTTTTGAATTTTTATTAGATATTTAGGATTTGAATTACCAGATGAAATGGCAGATCCATTTTTTAACGTTTTGAGATATTTACATAATTATTTCCATCAGTTCTGGAAATGTTTGCATTCTACCAGAAATGTAGGAAGGTTCCTTTTTCTCCATATCTTTGTCAGCATTTGTGGTTTCTGATCTTGATATGGACCATTCTCACAGGTGTATAGTTTTTATTTAAATTTCTCTAATAAATGATGGTGAACATGTGCCTATTTGCATCTGAATGTGTTCAGTGGAAAAGTGCTTAATGCTGTCTATGTTTTGATTGGGTTATTTGTGTAGTTTTATGGATTCTTTGTATATATTTGATATCAGTCTTTGTCAGAAGTATGTTGTGCAGATGTTTTCTTCCATTCAATTAGGTGTGTTTTAATTTTAGTTCTGATTATTTTTTTGTACATACGATTTTTAGTTTGACGTAGTTCCAGTTGTTTATGTTCTTTTTTTCTCTCTTTCTCTTTGCTAATGGGGATAAACTCCTGAAGGCATCGTTTAATTTTATATCATAAAATGTTTGTTATGTTTTCTTTTTTGTGTCTTATGGTTTGAGGTTTTACATTTAAGCATTTTTTCCATTTTGAGTGGATTTTGTGTTTGGTGTGAGATCATGGCTGAGTATCATTCTTTTGCTGTCCAGTTTCCCCAGTACCATTTATTGAAGAAACTTCTTTGTATCATTGTATGTTCCTGGTTCTTTTTTATATTTTTGTTTTTCAAGTTCTTGTGATTCTGTATGAATTTCAATGTGGTGTGCTCAAGTTTTTTGAAGGACACTATTACTGTTTTTATTGAATGTTGACTCTTCCAGGATATGAGTAAGGAATAGCTTTTCTTTGTGTCTTCTCTATTTTTTTCAGCAGTCACTGATAATTTTTTTTGCATAGATCTTTTACTTCCTATATTTTTCTACTCCTAAGTAGCTAATTATTTGTTATAATTCTTACAACTTAAAATTGTAAGTGAGATTGTTTTCTTAATTTCTTCTTCTATCTCACTGTTTGATATATGAAGGTAACTGAGGGTAAACTGTCTCTTGCTAAACTGATTATTTTAATTAAAATTTCCATGAAATATGTAAATATGAGAGTTTTAGTTCTTCTTTTCTAATTTGGATATCTTTATCTTTCTCATGTTCAATTGTGCTAGATATAACTTCATATACTATGTTGAATAGTAGTGATGAGATATACATCCTTTTCTTATAGCAGATCTTACTTAGTTTTAAAGTTGTCAGTTTTTCACTGTTAAAAGTTGTATTTGTTATGGCTTTGATGTAAATGTTTTTACTATACTAATGTATGTTTGATTTGTCTTCTGCAGCCTTTCAAAGATTTTCATCAAAAAGCAATGTTTAATGTTACTAAATGCTTTTTTAGTATCTAGGTATATGTTCATTTCATTTTAATCTTTCTTTAAGTTGGTGTGGTAAAATACATTGTTTGATTTTTGGATAGTGAACCACTCTTGTTTTCTGGTTGAACCCCACTTGATCATCATGTGACATTTTAATGCATTGTTGGATACAGTTTGCTAAGTCTTTTATAAAAGACTTTTAATAAAAGTATGAGATCATTGAGAAACTGATCTGTAATTTTCTTTTCTTGTATTATCTTCGGATTAGGTATTTGGAAGTATTTCTTCTTTTTAAATTTTTTTTTTTGAAGTGTGAGTATTTGAGCAAAGAAGGTATATTTCACATTTCAGAGTTTGGTACAATTCACTTATTAAGTTATCTGGTCCTTGACCAGAGGGGAGTTTTGATTATTGGTGCAACTTCATTACTTGTGATTTGTTCAGGGTTGTTATTTATTTTTATTCAATTTTTGAGGGGAGTTTTGATTATTGGTTCAACTTCATTACTTGTGATTTGTTCAGGGTTATTTATTTTTATTCAGTCTTGGAAGAGGTATATATATATATATATATATATATATATATATATATATATATATATATATATATATATATATACATATATATATTTTATTTTATTTTTTGAGACTAGGTCTTGCTATTTTTGCCCGTGGAACTGCAGGCTCTTTTTGCCCTGGGTACCACAGACTCAAGCAATCCCCAGCCTCAGCCTCCCATGTATCTGGGATTACAGGCACGCACCACCATGCCCAGCTATTTTTTTGAAACTAGGTCTCACTACAGGCCCCAGGTGGAATTCGAACCATGATCCCTAGCCCCAGCCGCTTCATAGGCTGAAGCTTACAGGCACGACCTACCATGCCTGGCCAAGGAAGAGGTATATTTCTAAGGATTTGTCCACCTCTTCTAGGTATTGAATCTGCTAGCGTGTATGTGTTCATAGTGGTCTATACTTACCCTCTGAATTTCTGCAACATCTGTTGTGGTTTCTCCTTTTTTCTGGTCCTGTTTATTTGAGATGCTGCTCTTACTTTCTTGGCGTGCTTTGCTAGCACGTTTTGCTTATTTATTTTTTTAAAATAAGCAGACTTTAATCGCATCAATCTTTTGGACTACCTTTTACATTTCTCTTTCTACTACTACTACTCTTGCTTTGATTTTTATTATTTTTGTTCTGCTGGTTTAGGAATTTTTGCTCTTCTTTTTCTAATCCCTCATGTTGAAATGTATTTGTTTTTAGGTGTGGGCCTGACTTGTTATATATTTCCCTCTTTGATACAATTTTTTTTGTGTTTCATAAGTCTTGTGTAGTTAGGCACTAATACTCTTTTTTCTTGAGGTACTGTTTAATGTTTTATCAGATTTCTTCATTAGCCCAGTGAGTTTTTGGCAGTGTTAACATTTAGTCTTTGCATATTAAATTTTAATTGTGTGATTCTATGCCTGTTATGCCAGAGAGTTAACTGTAGTTGTCTGTATTCTTTTCCTATATTTTAAGTGATTCAGGATGCCTTTAAAGGAAAATTCACTATTAAGTATTTCCATTCCAATAAATGTTTCTCAGATTTTTGGTATAACAACTCTGCTATGATCTTTGAAGAATGTTTTATTGTCTAAACTAAAATTTTGGATGATTACAGTTTTCATGCTATGACACATTATTTCTCTTGAATATACACTTTCTTTTGATCAGCTTACAGCATAACCAAGGTAATTGGATGCTCTGTGTTTCTTACTATTTATTGTAAAATGTTTATTCTTAATGTTTTCACTTAAGTTCTTGCATACACTAATTAACATAGGAACAGTTGTTGGGAGATAAACAAATGAGATAAAGTAAATGGTGTTTGAATTTCTCTGTGCTCATTAATTTATTCACTAAAACCACCATGATATAAATAACAGTCGTTCCCTGTTTTTAAAGGAAGTGATGGAGAACAGAAAGACAAGTGAGACTTGACATTATAGAGTAAGTTCAGTTATAATTTAATTGGTTATTATAATTATAATTACATTTAAGTTATTATGATTAAAATTTAAGCATAAATATAATTTAAAATGATTCCATTCATGTTTAGAAAAATATTTCATTATCTAGCTTTTTATAAACAAGTTCTTTATTTGACTTGCTAAACCAACTGTCTTCCATAGTGCATTAAACTCATCGACTCAACACAGTGAAATCAGTGTCTTAGCATGAATCAGTGAAAAGGCCTAAATGTAGACTACAAAAAGATTTCTAGACTCATGTTCAAATCTACTAGACTATGTATACTTGTGTCTAGGCCATGATTGAAACCTTAAAGAATACTTAAGTATATAGCTCAAGTCCTTAGAAGTACTTACACAATTGAACACAATCCTCTCTGGGTCATTTAGGAAATAGACCAATTGATAAAAGAAAATTTGGCTTTTTCTCTTTATTGAAATCTCTTGCTGTCATGTATGGCAGATGTCTGAGTGTGATGCTTCTTCACCAGACATTTAATTCACATCTGTATAAAAGACACACAGTTTTCCTTCCTTCCTTCCTTCCTTCCTTCCTTCCTTCCTTCCTTCCTTCCTTCCTTCCTTCCTTCCTTCCTCCCTCCCTCCCTCCCTCCCTCCCTCCCTTCCTTCCTTCCTTCCTTCCTTCCTTCCTTCCTTCCTTCCTCCCTCCCTTCCTCCTTTCTTTCCTTCTTTCCTTCCTCCCTCCCTTCCTCCCTCCCTTCCTTCCTTCTATCCTTCCTTCCTTCCTTCCTCCCTCCCTCCCTCCCTTCCTTCCATCCTTCCTCCCTCCCTTCCTCCCTTCCTCCCTTCCTTCCTTCCTTCCTTCCTCCCTTCCTTCCATCCTTC
>PVHY01019209.1:0-27764 GCA_004024945.1 Uropsilus gracilis
GTTACCAACCATTATTATAAAGTTGCTTCCCATTATTTTAATTTAGTGTTTAACATCTGAAATCATTTTTGTAGCTTTCCTCTGAAATTGAAACCTATAACTTTCTACAATAGATGTATAATCAATAAGCGTGTCATCTTTTGAGTTCCTCATTTTCCTGTCTTAGCAGGTAAGTCATACATGTAACAAACTTTCTCTGCTAGTTGGCAGTGCAGGCCAGCCCCCGCAGTCAGGTTGCTGAGGGAACCCACCTGACCCTTCCCCCACCCAGGTGAGCAGCTGTAAGTCACTGGCAGGGTTTCAGGCCCCTGGGAGGGACCCATCCCTGCACTGCCTTTGCAGCCTTCCCTGGGAGCTAGACCCCACAGCCAGGTTCCTGAGGGAACCCAATTGGCCCTTCCCCCACCTAGGTGAGATGCCGGAAGTACTGGCACCAGCTCCAGGTTTCAGGGAGGGATCCATCCCTGTGATGCCTTCACCACTGTCCCAGGGAGTCAGCCCAGTTACTAAACTATAGATACTTTCAACCTGGAAAGCATTCCCATCAGCATGCCAACCAACACAAGATCCATGGTTTCTCAATATGGAGAACAAGTCAGAAACCAAAACACAGTAAGGAGAAAAACTTTAGACAGGCAAGCAAACCCTACAGGAAATAATCCATCACCAACAAAGAAAAAACAGTCTCTAGAAAACACCAAGAAAATACTGAAGAAATGACGTGTATACCAGAGAAAGATTCCAGCATCAACATGTTAAATGCACTCCAACAATTAAGAGAAGAATTAGGAAAAAAGGACAACAGTATGATAGAAGCATTAATGCACTAAGGGAAGAAGTAGAAACATATAAAAAAGAAAGCATCAATGTTTATAACCTAATCAATGAACTGAAGATTGAAAATGAATCCTTAAAATTGAAATTGAAAGAGACTCAAGCTTTAAAGATTGCAATAGATGAGCTCAAAAATGCACAGAAAAGCCATGGAAGCAGATTAGATGAAATAGAAGAACGAATCAGCATACTTGAGGATACAGAAATAGAGAGGACAAAGAAAGAAAAAGAGAAACAAAGTAAGAGGACTGAAAACAAGCTCAGAGATATGTCAGATTCCTTAAAGAAAAGAAACATAGAGTAATAGGAATCCCAGAAGGAGAGGAAAGAGTCATGGTAACTGAGAGGCTTTTCAAGATAATAATAGAGGAGAACTTCCCATATCTGAAAAAATAAATGAAAATAGACATACAGGAAGCCAAAAGGACACCAAACTACTTTAATGAAAGAAAAGCCGCAGCAAGACACATCATCGTAAAACTTCCAAGAACCCAAGATAAGGAAAAAATAATGAGAATGGCTAGAGAAAAGAAACAGATAATCTACAAAGGAAAATCCATTAGATTGACCTCAGATTTTTCTGAAGAGACACTCCAGCCAAGGAGAGAATGGAGTCACATCTACAAAAACTCCAAGAAAAAATGTGCCAGCCAAGAATACTCTATCCTGCAAAGCTATCATTCCTCTATGAAGGAAAAAATAGAACCTTCTACAACAAGCAAAGTCTCCAGAAATTTGCTACCACTAAACCCCCACTCCAAGAAATTTTGCAGGAGGCCTCAAGATCAAAACCATAAGAAAAACAAATACAAAAAACAAAAAAATTGAAAAAATAAAACCCAAATGACTGCCAGGAAACCGTTAGAATTGCAAACATCAATAATCACCCTAAGTGTCAATATTCTAAACTCAGCAATCAAAAGATGAAGAGTTGCAGACTGGATCAGAAAACAGAACCCAACATTCTGCTGCCTTCAGGAAACATATGTGATCTCTGAGGATAAGCATAGACTGAAGGTGCAGGGCTGGAAAACTACACTACAAGCAAATGGCCCCCACAAGAAAGCAGAAGTTGCCATTCTTGTATCAGACAGAGCATACTTCAAATTAACAAAAGTGACAAAAGATAAAGACAGCCACTACATAATGGTTAAAGGGTCAATCCACCAAAAAGACATGACAATAACCAACATATACGCACCTAATGAGGGAGCAACAAAATTCATAAAACAAATACTAGTAGAACTGACATCAAATATTGATGAGAATACATATGTTGTAGAAGATTTTAACATGCCACTCTCAGCAAACAGATCAACAAAACAGCAACTACACAAAGAAACAAAGGCACTAAAGGAAGAGCTAGACCAAATGGACTTAATAGATATATACAGGGTAGTACACCCCCAAGGAAAAGAATACACCTTTTTTTCAAATGCACATGGTTCATTCTCTAAAATTGATCATCTATTAGGCCACAAGAAAAACCTGAACAAATACACAAATTTAACATAATACCAACCTTTTTCTCCGATCATAAAGGCATCAAAGTAGAAATCAACAATGAAAAGAAAATAAGGAGAGTAAACACTACATGGAGACTGAACAACAGGCTTCTGTAAGATCACTGGGTAAAAGAGGAAACGAAAGAAGAAATTAAAACCTACATGGAGGCAAACGACTATAATGACACACCATTCCAAAATGTGTGGGACGCAGCAAAAGCAGTAAGAGGAAAGTTCATAGCAATACATGCCCAAACAGAATGAATTGAAACAGCCCAAAGAAATACTCTAATCTCCCAACGTGAGGAGTTAGAAAAAGAGCAATAAAAAATCCAAAACCCAGCAGAGACAAGAAATAACAAAAATAAAATCAGAGATTAATGAAATAGAAACCAAAAAGACCATCAAGAAGATAAACAAAACCAAAAGCTGGTTCTTTGAATAAATAAATAAAATTGACAAATCCCTGGCAAGGCTTACAAAGAAGAGATAAAACTCAAATAAACAGGATCATAAATGAAAAGGGAGATATTACAACAGACCCAGCAGAAATCCAAAAGATAATTAGCTACTACTACGAACATCTATAACCAAACAAATACAGCAACCTGGAAGAGATGGACAAATTCCTGGAACAATACAGTCATCCAAAATTGAACAAAGAAGAAATAGAAAACATAAACAGATCAATCACAAGCAGTGAAATTGAGGCATTCATCAGAACTCTCCCTAAAAACAAGAGCCCAGGTCCAGATGGTTTTACAAATGTATTCTACCAAACATTCAAACAGGAACTACCATTGATTGGTACTATTAAAACTCTTTCAAAAAAATTGAGAAAGAAGGAAATCTTCCAAATACCTTCTATGAAAAAAACATTACATTAATTCCAAAACCAAATAAAGATAGTGCAAAGAAAGAGAACTACAGACCAATCTCCCTAATGAGCACAGATGCAAAAATTCTAAACAAAATCCTGGCAAACCGAATCCAACATTGCATAAAAAGGATCATCCATCATGACCAAGTGGGATTCATCCCAGGGGCACAAAGATGGTTCAACATCTGAAAATCAATCAACATAATCCATCACATCAACAAAGAGAAAAACAAAAATCATATGATCCTATCAAGAGATGCAGAAAAAGCATTCAATAAAGTTCAGCATCCTTTCATGATGAAAGTCCTGGAAAAAAATTGGTGTAAAAGGAACATACCTGAACATAATAAAAACTATATACAACAGACCCACAGCAAATATCATCCTTAATGGGGAAAAACTGAAACCATTCCAATTGAAATCCGGAATCAGGCAAGGATATCCACTCTCTCCACTCCTTTTCAACATAGTTCTGGAAGTCCTAGCTAGGGCAACAAGGCAAGAGAAAGACATAAAAGAAATCTGAAAGGGGAATGAAGAAATAAAGTTATCATTATATGTGAATGATATGATTCTCTATGTAGAAAACCCAGAAAAATCAACAGAAAAGCTGAGAGAAATAATAAACCAATTCAGTAAGGTAGTTGGATACAAAATCAACACACAAAAATTAACAGCATTCCTATATGCAAAGAATCAATCAGAAGAAGAAAAAATTTTAAAAAACATCCCATTTGCCATTGCACCAAAGAAAATCAAATACTTGGGAATTAACCTACCAAAATATGCAAAAGACCTATAAAAAGAAAACTATAAAACATTCTTAAAAGTAATAGAAGATGATGCTAAAAAATGGAAAAACATTCCCAGTTCATGGATTAGAAAATCAACATTATCAAAATGGCCATACTACCAAAGGCCATCTATAGATTCAATGCAATTCCAATAAAGATCCCAATGACATATTTTAAAGAGATAGAACAAAAATTACTGAAATTCATATGGAACAACACAAGACCCTGAATAGCCAAAACCCTTTTGACAAAAGAAGAGAGAACAGAGTTATTACTTTCCAGACTTCAAACTATACTACAAAGCCATAATACTTAAAACAGTATGGTATTGGTTAAAAAAAACAACAACAGACAAACAGACCAAGGAATCAGAATCAAATTCTCAGAAATAAAATCACACATATAAATCAACTAATCTTTGACAAAAGGGCAAAACCAAACTGGTCCAGTCACTATGGAAGACTGTGTGGAATACCCTCAAACAATTGAAAGTGGACTTATCATTTGACCCAGCAATCCCACTACTGGGAATCTACTCAGAGGACATGAAAACATTAATTCAAAAGAACACCTTCACGTGCATGTTCATTGCAGCTTTGTTTACAATTGCCAAGATTTGGAAACAAACCAAATGCCCCAAAACAGATGATTGGCTTTAAATAGACAAACACATGTTACTCGCAGCAACATGTATGGAACTAGAAAGACTCATATTAGCAGAAATAAGTCAAAAAGAAAAAGAGAAATACAGGATGGTCTCACTTATATGATGGATATAGGGAAAAACAAATGAATAAGAAAGAATGAAAACAACCAATGGGACTGAACCATGGAGCGAGAGAGGAGGGGGAAGAAGGTAGGGAATGTGAAGAGCACAAAAAATCAGGATGGTTACAAATATTAGTGAAGTAGGAAAGCCCCAGGGTACACAATAATGGACTAATGTAATATAAATATAAATATACACATATATGCAAATTTAAAAAACAAATATATAAAATAAATAAGTTAGTTGTGCACTCTCATTGGGTATATGCTTTATTAAATTGTGTCTTTAATTTCTAGTCTCACTTGATTTCCGCCAAATCAAATGTTTTCATTTCGATATCTCCATGCTAAATAGTAATATGTTTCATTATGTATTTTTTTAATCTATCTTCCATGTTTAGTCACTCTAGCACCAAGTCTTGAAATCTGACCTGTCCTACTCCGGTTTCTCAGAGCTTTTTCAGCCCACAGATAAGATCATTATTCGTATCTAAATGTCTGACATACATTATTTGTTCAGGAGCCTCATACTGTGTTCTTAATCAGTGTTCACTGATTTTGCTAAATACTATCAATTATTTACTTTCTATGTGACATTTTATGTTCTACTAAATATACTGCATTTTCCTATGCAAATACTTTTGTTCTTTAAACTGAGAACGTAATTGCTTCTAGTCATCTGTACATTTTTGACCAAAGCCTACCCTGAAAATTAGATATTGAGCACAACATTCAAGAATATAAATGTAATTAACAAAACAGCTGAAAACTAAAAGATTTTAATCCCCTCATTTAAAATAGGCATAAAATTAAATATAAACTCCGACTTTCTCCAATGGAAATATAAATATCAACATTATTTATGCTATGTTTTGCTATAAATATTCCCATGCTATCAAAAAGTTTATTATGCCATTTTCCTGGATCATCTCCCAGGAAACAGAGATAAATGGTCTTTTCTTCACTGATTTGCTAATTTTGTGATGTTAATTTTCTTCTCCAAAACAAACTTTTCTGGGTTGAGTTGCTTTATTGATTCAGATTTGTGGATTCAATATAAAAAAAAAATCTTTTTTTTCTAATGATTTTGATCAACTTTCATTATATAAAATATAAATAAAGCATCAAGTATTTCATGTAAACTGCTAATTGCAGGGTTAGATTTGAAGAGGTTAATTTTCTTGCTCACTTTCATTATTTTAACAGTAACTAACCTTCAGTAAAGAACAAACCTATGGTTTGGATATATCAGTCTGCAAAATTCCTAGTTTATTGTTTCCAAGTTTTAACAAATTAATCAAACTGCCATTTTGGAGCCACAATCACCTGCCAGGATTCATGCTATGAATGAAGAAAACTTTGTTCACTACCTTATCTGACTCAGCATACTGAAGACAGAATTAGTATAGTCCTTCCCCAAGGAGTGGTGCTCTCCATTCCTCCAAGATTTTTCTCTTTTCTGATGTTTCCTTTTAAATGAACATTTCATTGATTATGCCATCTTGACATTGTTCTTTGATCTTCTTCTTTTGATGGAAATAAAGAGAAAGTGCAATTGTATCTAGAGTAAAAACAGCACAATTTCCAAAATTTTATCAAATATACAACTTTAATACATTTAGCAGAACATAAATGAAAGGTTATAATAGTGTATAGAATAAGGCACTTCCATTTTTCAAAGGACATTTATGTTTTAACATTTCAAATTAAATACTAAAATGAAAAGGGAAAAAGTGAACTAAGGCTGAATTTAAGTGAAAATTATTTAGCATACACTAGTTTTCTTATAGATCATCTTCAACATTCTATATCTGTTGAGATTTTGGTTCTTTTTAATACCACCAATAAAAAGAACTTTAACAGCATTATTATGATAGTGAAAAGAATGGATGACAGTTTGCCAGTGAGACACCCAATTACCAATCCCCTATTGATTTATGACCTCATGAGGATACCACCCCCTTTAGAGAGAGCTGTTAGAGTTTCCTACAGGTAGCAGCAAGCCAGAAAGGTGAAGGCACAGGACACAGTAGCCTCCTGCCTTTACTCATCTGCTCAACATAGATTATTTCTCCTCCAGTAAGGTAATTTTCCCATACTTACCATAGAGCAATGGTAAGAGCAATGGTACCAAAAAGCTGTCACCTGATTAGTGGGTAAATATAAATAAAACGTATTTAAGTAAGTTTAACTTAAAAAGTCTAGGTACTGAAAATTTAATTACATTTTACTAAATACTTAAATAAAACTCAATTCTGTGATTTGACAGTTGTATATTTGCCAATGTAAAGAGTCAACATCTGCTTCATCTGGATTTTTGAGGGTAATATGAATTATTTAGTAGAGCAAAATGTTCTCTAGGTGCCATGTAGCACTGGTGTGATTACTGCATTAATTTATGGTTACTTTGAATTGGAAAAGGATAAATGGTAAGAGCATAAAATATGCACTCTCAGCTATCAGAGATTATTTTATTTTTCAAAAATCTATTCATATGCTCCCTGAGAAGAAGAATTTGGATGAAATGATTAGTCTTCTCTCTTAGCTAAAGGACTGTATGGACTAAATTCTCCCTCCATGCTGGAACAGTGTCCATCTCTGATTTCGGTAGAAGTACCACTTACTGTCATATTCTTCAGTGATCTAATCACCTTTGGTTTGGGCCATAATATCTATGGAAAAGTGTTTGCCCAAATGATAAGTGCCCATCAATTCTAAATAAATTTCTAATTTTTATTGGAGGTATGTGAGGGGAAAAAACCCTCTATTCCATGGGTTACAAAGAGAATACATTTCAGAATATCCATTATAAACAACAGTTAAAAGGCCCATCTTTAAGCATGTTCTGCTGGATGAGAAAACATTTAAGTTATAAAATATATGTGTAATACTACATATATATGTGTGTGTGTGTGTGTGTGTTAAATAAAGTGCAGGTTTCTGCTGTGTCATTGTATCCAGCATAGAAATGTAAATAATACAAGGATGATAATCAGACAGGCAACTAGTATTTTCTCTAGGGGAGGCAAAGAACACTGGTTGAGAATTAAAGAAGTTTCTAACCTTACAATATTTAAGGTTTGATAAAGAGATAACATGATTCAGTAAAACAGTAAAATTTGAAAATGTTCATTCAAAGTAAAATGTGTTGGGGAAATTTGATTTGTTTTACATTCATATTGTCATCAATATGAATGTTAAACCAATCATATATATGATTTAAATTCTTAGGAGACAATCTTCAGGTTGTTATGTGTTTTATCAAACTATCTAATATTCCATATCTCACTGGTTCTTAAAATTTTGATACATCTACAAATGATTCTTACATCATCAGAGAAGGACTTTAGGTGCTTTCTGGATATCCTCAAAGAAAAATCTTTTGTAGTTAATTATGCATTTTGTGTGCTCTGTTGTACCTGTTATGTCTTCACATATTCACTTCATCTTTACAATAATGTGTTAGTGTTATTATTTTTACAAATAAGGGAACTAGCTAAGCTTAATAAAGTCTACTGCACTAAATAAATATAGTCAACAGAAGGACACATGATGAGAACATATTAAACCACAGAGCTAGATAAAGCAAGATTTATCAAAACTGTGTAGTTCTACACAGGCAAAAGGAAATCAAGCAAGTGCTGCAAGCACAGGGCCGACTCATTTTGGGTTCAGTAGTTTGAGGAGGAACCGCTTTTTCACTAAAAAAGATGGTCATCTGCATTGTCTAGTTTAGATTCACCTTTAAGAAGCTGCTGAGCAAATTGTATTTTAGTCACAACTCTAAATAAAGAAAGGTACTATTGTGCTTTCCAAGTTTAACGGCAATAGTCCCAGATAAGGGTGTTAGCCAAGTAGAGTAAGGAAATAATGAAAGATTTAGTATCAGAAAGAAAAAAAAAGGAGCGCTGAATGGACCAGCTTTCACATCTGTAGGTGGTCAGACAAAACAGGATTTTTGGTTACCAAAAGAGCAAGTCTGGCTCTGCATCCACCAGGCCTCATTGCCAAGATGGTGGGTGCCCCATATTATACAGTGCAGAAATCAGCAGTGCAGCAAACACCAAAGCTCAGTTTGACTTCATCAATCACAGAATATTTCACTGGAATTTTAACTAACATGCAACAGAAAATAGAAAAGCAGTAACATCTACTGTTTTCAGAACATTTCCTATTTCTCTAATTTTGCTCATAGAAATACTTTTATATAGTTTTCTAGAGAAATGCTCACCCTTTCATGCTAATCGATTTTAATGATTATTAAATTTTTAATATAAAAATATATAGTATTAGCATACTATATAGTAATACAAAATACATTGATATTTTATGAAATACACCAGTATTCTGGTATACTAATACATATTATATATAAATTTATCGTAGTACTGGAGTCATAAAATGATCACAGCTTCCTTATTAGTTACCTAGAAAAAAGATTCAATGTCTACACTATTATGCTACTTCAGAACGTGATTTCACTTGTCTTTGTAGCATCAAAGTTTAACATTACTGTCTACAATCATACCCCAAGTTCCTCTCTTGCTGTCATACCACCACTCAGAAACTTAGTCAAAAATAACTAACACTGCGTCAATAGTTGGCCTTATGACACACAAAAAGGGCAATACACGCCATCAAAAGCTTTCTCATTACTGTCTAAAGTTTTGGCTACAAGCACAAGCTTCTTAGCACTGCATTAAATGCAATCATTAATATCTGTATAAAACCAAGCATCATTTAGAACATCAATCATATTCATAGGCAAACTTCAACAAGTATCATCCTTAGGATGAAAAAGCACTTAAGCACCTAATCATGCGGTAGCTCTTGGTGCTCAGAAAATTAATTGCATAACCCCAAGTCCCTGACCTGGAGTAGTTTTACAATCTAAAAGAGACAATGGAACAGAGCTAAGTCATGTAAGTCATATGGGCAACAGAAAGAAAACAGTGATCTTCAAGGAGTTTAGACATTAAACGTGTGCTATTTGACAGTGATGGGATACTTAATGGAAATCTCCCTATAGTAGATATAGCCTCATAAGCAATGATGTACAGTCTTTCACAGGATGGCTAACACCCACCCCAGACACCAACTTCTTCCTCATCACTGAGCAACTCATGGAGAACTTGCTTAAGTACTAAGTTCATGGAATACTTGGCTCATTATGTACTTAATGTTTCTCTCTACTAGACCAGACTCCATGACCACACTATCTATGTTCAAAGCCTGGCATATGTAGTTTTTCTATAAGTATTTTTGAGAAGGAAGAAAGGGGCAAAGGGTTATTTAAAATAAAAACAAAGGAAGACAAAAGCATAATTAAAACAAGACTATTTACAGGACTAGTGACCATTAAAGAAGCTAAACTAAATATCTAAGCACTTTGAAGACCTTGACATACTTCACTTCATATCTTAACATTTAACAGCTTTAACAGCTGACAGCTTTCATTTCCTGAAAAAAGAATTTGCAGCTTGGAATCAGGCTGCTATAAACCATGAAAAGACCAAGAAATTCCTTCTCAACATTCTGTCTTGCCAAATCAGCACCCCACATTGGTATTGGCTCTGATGCTGGTATCGGTTGAGATATCCTGAGTCTGCATTTTTCAGGATGATGCAGCTAAGTTGAAAGGACTGTCTATATAAAGTAATCTCCACAGCAAGAACAAAGGTCCTTGGTTTGGCAGCTGTCATTCTGACTTCCTCATCTAGAATTGCATCTCATTTGCTGGCGGTACTTTGTCTCAGCTTCTCAGTGGTCCTTACACCAGTACCATTCAAAATGTGATCCCTGTGCCAGGATCACTGTTTCAGGATCAACACAAATCTTTGTTCTCAGGATATTGCAGCAGAAATCTAAGTGGAGTCAGGATATTTGACTCTTGTTGGAGCTACTTTGAGAACCCAGGGCTACCATTTCTATATTGTCAGTCTATGGCATAGGCACACTTTTTAGGTACAGTTTGCATTCAGGAAGTATGAGGCACCTGACCTAGTTTAATTCACCGTTCTCGAAATATTGCTCAATATTTTGGTTTAGTCTTTGAAAGATTTCTGGATATTATGTGGATGTTACAGTAGATGTGCTTGATTATTCTGGGATATGGGTTTGTTCTTGTTTGTCTGTGGGTTTGTCTCTTGAAGATATTTACAGTACTGAAAGAGGAAGAAAGCTAAATATCACTTAAGTCTTATCAGCATAAAAAGAATTAGTAGAAACTTTTATTTTTTTGGTTTTGCCTTCTTTCAATGAAAGGATTATATTTAGATGTGACAGTGAATAGGCATAAAATTACAGAATAGGATCATTACAGCGAAGTATCTGGTACAAGAGCAAGATCCTGGTGGCCCAGGACACATGCCACTACATGGAAATAATTTTGTTCTTTAATAATGCTTGCTTATGATGAAATATTTGTTATCTTATAAAACTAATTATATGGTATTGACATGTGTATCATGAAAATCTGACATAGACTGTATTATCTAATGTATTTAAGAATATTAAGCTATATAGTCAATGTTGGATACCTCCATATGTAAATGATTACATACACAAACATGCAGTTTCAGTATCAACAGTGAATTTTGTTTGCAATTTTATTAATATTACATTTTCATAAAAAGTAACCAAAAATATTCTTTGTCCATTCTACTTCATGCATTGATTTAATTTCATAGAATATGCCCTATGTTGGAGGTTGAAATAGGCTATGGTGAATTTACAAAACAGAGATAGCAAATGTTACAAACAGCAGGATTTGTGATCAATAATCAGTAAGACTCTACCAATTGTCTACAACATAGGTTATTAAAATTTTTTCTGTTAAAAGCTAAAATGTAATATTTTAGATTTTTAGGCCATCAAAATTAACCTCTAGCTATAGCTTCAGAAAAGTGCGACAAATAGTATAGTTGTATTCCAAGAAAACATTTTTTTACAAAATCAGGATGAGTTGGGTTAGTAAGGTGTATCTGCATATAACCTGAAAGTCCTTGGTCTAGGTTTAAGAAACAATGAATAAATGTTAATAATGCAGATTAAACTTCAAAGTATACCATATCCATTATGTTCTGAATAGTAATAAAAATTGAAAAGGGTTCTGATGTTTGAAAACTATTATCTAATTAGTATGAAGTTACCCACAAGACTGATGGCTGAATAAGCTTCCTCTATATCTTTGCTTTTGCACTTCCATCTTATTCACTAATGTACATGAAAATGTTAATCAGCAAACTTATCATAAATATATTTCTTTGTCAGTTATAACTACAGGTTGCTACAGATAAGAGATCTACCAAGATTAGTAGAAGCATTCTTTGAGAATCTATGTATATGAAACTAACAATAAAATATATTGCATATCTTCTTGTTACTTATAAATTATGCTATGTCTCCATTATATTAGTAATATTTATAATAAATGTTAGCTAGTATGAGACCTAAAGGAATATATTCTAGGAAAATAACTTGCTATGAATTAAAATATACATTAGTATTACCATATCAGCATTACTTATTAGTGAAAATTATAAAATGAGCATCCAATAAGAAAACAACTTAGATGAAGGATGGAAAAACAAATAATTAAATATTTCCAATATTTAAAAATTATACTTATGAATATCATGGACCAAAATACAAGGCCTATTATGCTTCAAAGATTTTTTTAAAATTACACCCACATTTGTCCTGTAATGAAAAAAAAAACTTTCATATAGTGAAACTAAAAATTATGTGTGTGAAAATTTTGCAAGAATAGTACAAGAGAAGACTAGGACAATGATGGCTCTTTTCAACACTTTGTTTTGCTTTTATGGCAAAAAAATAGTTTTTATTTCATACAACACAAAGTTGATACATTTGCCCCATCTTCTGACAAACACTGACTTCTTTCCTGTTTAGAGATTCTTTCAACAATAAAGTCATATTATTGATTGACAGGGTTTACAGTAGAACAGTAGAAGTAGTAGTAGTAGAAGTAGTAGAAGTAGTGTGCTTTAATTTGACTCCATTGACTCCAGATATGGAAGAGAAAGTGTCGTTTCCTGTTTTGTGGGCATCTCTTGTGCAGTATAGAAATCACAGTTCTAGAACTCTGTGCTCTGCAGATTTCTGGCAATTGGATGTTTTGATGAAGATTTGAAATGGGGAAAGGAAAAATGTTATTCTTCAAATACATCAATTTTAGTACACAAACATTAACATGTAGTGGAAGTAGGATATATCTGTAATTTGAGAGCATCCTCTCAAAACTTGCCCTTTGATGATACAGGCAGATAAACTCACTGGTGGCAATTCCCTGCCATGCTGAAACTTTGAATTTCCTGCAAGTTCATAATATCTGGAGTGGCTTCTGTATTTTTCTGATCAAACGTGAATGGATATCTAGTACAGCCTTCTTTTAGCTTAGTATCTGTCGTAGGGAACTTTTTGTCATCTCTTATGAGCCAACCGGCTAAGCTCAGTCTGTTGTACATACTCAAATTCATTTGAAATATAAAGGAATGCTAGCAACATACTACCTTTAGTTTTAAACAGATCATTTTGATGTCACATAGAATATATGAAATAAGTGACATTTCAAATTAAAATCTTGAAAATAATCAGTTTCAGCTTAATAAAGCATTTGACGTTAGTATTCTCTGCTCACCTACCAATGAATTTTTAATGAACAGTAGAGAAGGGGAAATGTAACAGATTTTCAAATTTCTTTTAATAAAAAGATTCAAATCCCTTGTGATGTGATGTTTTCTTGGAAACACAAGTTACTGGATTTTAAAACATGTTATTTCAACAGTACCATCTTCCAAGTCAGTCAGATATAATTAGAAATTGCTTCATGTAGAAAATTCATATGGATTGTACTTCTGAATTGACTTGCATATCCAATTAGTTAGTAGTTCCAATTGGTACTGACTCTGAGTTGATATAGGAATGAACTGGTCTAAATCTCTGATTCTGGAAGCTATAATATCAAGGGGGGAGAAATATCTAACTTTAGTTGCTGAGTCTCATATGTATGAGACTATGTTTAGGACCTATTACTTGGGATGGTAATGATTAATTTAATGTCACAAATTTAAAATATTGATATTAATTTCCAAAAATTGTTACATTATATAAACTAATGTGAATTTAGGAGATTTTAAAGATCATGGAATTCGTTTTGTTTTAAGGTATGATGCTAAGTTGATAAGAAAGTCCTTGATTCCATGAAGTTCATTATCTTCCCTTCCAACCTTATGTCTCAAAATGGGTGGGGCTGGCAGAAGTGGGTCTGGGTGTACACATCTGTGAAAGCATGCTCATTTATGATTTCATGCATGCTTGTAGAGCATCAGTATGGTGGTTTTCATAACATTTACCACTAACATTTTATAACATAATACAGGTAACACATATAAATCCATTGTTTTATGTGTTTCTCAAAATTACCTTGTGAAATAGACAAGTTACTTTTATATCCACTTTTAAAGATGCAGACTCTAACAGTCAAAGCAGTATCTTAAACTACCTACTACATAGGTATTTTAATGGCAGGACTGAATATGGAAACTATTCTACAACCCAATGTTCTTACAAGTGTCACTTGAGCAATATTAACAGTCTTTTATTTTAATTTAAGCATCATGAATCTCAAGTGAGAGAATGACATATCTCCATGAGATAATATTAATGATGGAAAGGATATTGCCAGTAGAAAATAACTGCAGAAATACCATAAAGGATATGAAGCCTCAGATTCCAAATTTGCTCTCAAACTTCAGTTTTCTCTTTCTGTCTGGTGAAGGCAGTGTTATTACCCATTCGATGTTGCCAGAATGAACAACTTCAAAGAAACCATCAGCCTTCTGGCAAGGTTTTCCCACTAACACTGATCCAGTGAATCTGTGCCAGGCCATTTGCACCATCTGTTGGGCATAAATCAGTAGAGGGAGGAAGGGTGGACAGCTGGAGCTGTCAGTTTTGAAAGGCCACTTACTAAGGAAATACCAGAATTCACATCAAAAAACATCAAAGCAAAGTACTGGGCTCATCTAGAAAGAAGACCGGCTAAATATGGTGGCATTTCTAATGAAGGCTTTCTCCTTGCAGGAACTCAGTTCCCTTTTTAATATTTCCAGCTTCCTTCTGAGGAGATTCTTTGTTGTGCCATATGAAATATGTGTAAGCAGAGACTTTTCATTTGAGAGTGCAGTTAGAAATGGAAAAGAAATAATATTACTATATTGACTCAGTGTAAGGGCCCAGGAGAGCACCCTACAAATTGTTTGATTTTTGCACCGAAAGTAGTTACCCATTTATATCTGAATTCATTCATCTATTCATTTGTTTCCTTATACTGCAGAACAAGTGCTGGAAGAAGAAAGAGAACAGTAATAAAAAAATAGTAAACTCAGTAATTTATTTAGTGCCAATCATATTCAATGTGATTTAAATTATGTTTTTTTATTTACTATTAGCATGATTCCAGTGTTACACAATTATTGACTCATTTATCCACGTTGAAACTAAACCATAGTGAGGAGTAAACTTACCCCCATATAATCACATCTGGTCTCTTATCAGGAAAGCGAATCCTGGGATATTCTTAAAATGGGCTACAAGTGCTTGTGAAAAAAATGTCTTTCTCTTTCTACATGGAACACAAGAGAAAAGTTCTTTACTATTGGAGGAATGTTTAGACAGGAGAGAAGTCAGTGTTCATCAGAAGATGCAGCAAAAGTATCAGTACCAAGACTCATATGGTTTGAAAGTCTGAGAGATTATTACAGGGTTAGTGTTATTCCCATTTCACACTTGGACATACCTACTTGTACATCTACACATCAACTTTACTTTAAAATGTGAAAATTATAGGAGAAATAAATATAAATGCTGGTAAGATTTGCTTTTCAGCTGTGTAGCACATTCCTTTAGTCTATTTTCTTTCAATGTACTTTCAAACAGGTCTAGAATAAAAGTTTTTGCTCTCTGTAACAGTGACCTAAAGTAACTACTCATGAATTTAACTGTGGCACAATGAATATCAACACTATTGTAGACAATGCAAATATCATAAGAAATTACTTTTAAATTGAGCGAAATTTTTTCTAAGTAGAACAAAATATATTTACAAGAACTTCAGACATTTGGCTAAGTTAAGAACTGGATTTACTAGTACAGTGTAGGGAAGTAGCTGTTCTCATGTATTGCTATTAGAGATTGGCATGAGTTTTCTGGTAAAATGTTTGGCAATATATAGCAAGAACCTAACCTGTTAGATTCCCAACTTCAACAAAATTTTCCAGAGGAAATAGTGGTTTCTTGTTGGAGCTTTTAAAAACATTTTATGACAATAAGACATAATAAATCAAAAAGCTAAGTTAAGCATGAATTATTCATATGAAAGAAAAATTATTAAGCTATACAAATATTTTCCAGAAAGTTAATGTCATGAGAAAGTTACTAATGTCATGAGAAATAGTCATAAATTGATAGTAATGCAACAGTAACAAAAAATGTAGTATTAAAAACAAAACACTCCTGCTCTATCAGTCAGGGATTTGAAAGCATTGTGCTCAAAGGAGGAGCATTAACACCACCTGTGACAATGCAAGGAATGTGCATTGTTGGATCCCACCTCTGATTTACTGTCTCAGAAACTGTGCTTTGGGACTAGCAACATAACAAATCCTTTAACTAGTTCTGATGCTTATGGAAGTTTGAAAAAACTAGAAGATACTGAACTACATGACTTACTCTGATAATCTGGTTATAAAATTTTCTATCATTTCAGATTTTCTAATTTTCAATTTCCTGGTTTTTAAGATTTTTTCTAATAGATGTTAAATTTATCATTAGAAACTATTTGATAAGGTTAAGATAATTAAAAAGACTAGACCTTGTCTATGATAAGGGTTGAGGGTTCCCTTTAAACTTCTCAAAACATTTCATAAGTAACCACCATTTATAGCACATTCTATATTTTTAAAAATTAAAATAGAACCTTGCCAACAGTAATGAATTGGAGGTTACTATTTAAATGTTACAGATCATGTGCATTTTTCTAGGTCAGTAGATTTATCTTTCCTGCATTTTTAATATTCCATAGTAAGAATATGCCATAATTTTTTGCTTAATGTCAAGTGTCAAAATAATTATTTATAAGTTGACTAATACATCTCTTTGAATTCTCCTGTAAAATTGAGCAAAATATATATATTTGGAGGAAAAGCTTTAGTCACTTGACTGAATTGGATGACCACTTAAATTACCTCCAATTTATTGCTTCCAGAAAATAAATCTACAATGGAAATTCTATCTTTATGGCATTTACAGTAATAGAATAAAATTGAATTGTGAATATGCCAAATATTCTAATTAATAGAATAAACTATAAATATATTTGCTACCATGAAAGGTTTGCCCCCTCCTTTTTCTTTCATACACTATTGCCTGTCTTCTAGAGAAAGATTGGGTTGATTTGCATTTAGAAGGCTCTCTGTCTATGGAGCTCTCTTATATGAGTCAAGAATTAAATTACATGGAAAGAAATAGCCCAATTTGTTAATACTGCTTGCCATACTTATATTAAAATGAAGGTTAGTCATATGGGAAGAGCAAATAGAAAGATATTACAGTCCTGTAGCATTCTTTTATTAATATTGTGATAGGAAGTAATGACTTCAATCACATAGCAAAATCAAGCTAGCCAAACAACTCTTACTGATCTTTAAGCCATTGCTTATATTAAAAAATAAAGGATTGCACTGAAAGAACTTATTTTCTAAAAAGCGTAGTAATTTTAATGGAAAAAACTCCGAAATGAAAATTTATACCACTTGGGTTACAATATTTTCTTAATTTAACAAATTGAAGCTCTATCTTTGCAGTCTCATCTTTTTGAATCATCTTTGCCTATGAGACCAATTAATGATAACAATGCTTTTTAGAAGCTTATTAAAAGCTGATCTAATATACTAGGCACATTTGATAGCAAGGTTTTTAATTTGCAGCCTATAATATTTCATTTGCCATTTTTAAGTTATAAATTATTACTTATATCTCATAAGCAAAGCCTCTTAAAACATTTCATTTGTCTAATGAAAAATTTTATTAAAATATTAAGCCATATTAATCATTTTAAGCAGTATAGAAGTGAGACTCTAGATTGAAAAAAAAGCAACCTCCAGCTTTGTGTGTTGTACCCAAATAAAACCTATTTTTTGTCATAAAAGCAAAACAAAATGTTAAAAAGAGCCTCCATTATACTATTCTTGTATTTATTTGTACTATTCTTGCATATTTTGGCATACACATAGTTTTTAATTTCACTATATGAAATAGTTTTGCTCACTATAGGAACTTGGATGTAATTTTTTAAAACTTTGCAGCATAATATTTGTATTTTGGCCCATGGTATTCATAAGCATAATTTTTAAATATTGGAAATATTTCATTATTTGTTTTTCCATCCTTCACCTAAGTTGCTTTCTTACTGGTTGCTCATTTTGTATTAATTTTTCACTAATAAGTAATGCTGATATGGTAATACTCGTATATATTTTAATCCATTACAAGTTATTTTCCTAGGATATATTCTTTTTGGTCTCATACTAGCTAACATTTATTATAAATATTATTAATATAATGGAGACATAGCATATAATTTACACGTAAAAAGGAAATATACAATATTTACACATGATCTTAGCCAAAAGGCCAAGAAGTAGTATATACAATATATTTTATTGCTAATTTCATGAAGTACATTGATTCTCAAAGAATGCTTCTACTGATCTTGATGGATCTCTTACCTATTACCTGTGGTTATAACTGACAAAGGCATGCATTTCTGATAAGCATACTGACATTTTCAAATACATTGGTGAATAAGATGAAATAAAAAAGCAAAGATATAGAGGAACCTTATTCAGTCATCAGTCTTGTGTGTAAACTCATTACTAAATTGGGTAATACTTTTCAAACATCAGAATCCTTTTCAATTTTCATTACTATACAGAACATGACAGATATGGTATACTTCCAAGCTTAATCTGCAGTGTTAACATTCATTCATTGCTTCTTAAATCTGGACCAAGGATTGTCAGGTTACATCCAGCACATACTAACCGAACACATCCCAATTTCATTTTAAAAGTTTCCTTGGAATACAACCATACTATTTGTTGAACTGTTTTGAAGTTATAGCTAGAGTTTAGTTTTAAGAGAGATGGCCTGAAAGTCTAAAACACTGTATTCTAGCTCATTACAGAAAAAAATTTAATAATCTATGATATAGATAATCGGTAGAGTCTTACTGACCATTGATTACAAATCCTGCTATTTGTAACATTTGCTAATCTCTGCCTTGTAAATTCACCACGATTATTTCAACTTCCAACACAGGACATGTTCTGTGAACTTAATTGAGTGCATGATGTAGAATGGACAAAGAGCATTTTTGATTACCTGTCAAGAAAATATGATACTAATGAAATTGAAATCAAAGTCCATTGTTTGTATTGAAACTGTTTGTGCATGGAGCATTTCTATATATGCAGGTATCCAACATTGATTGTGTAGCTTAATATTCTTAAATACATTAAATAATAGTCTATGTCAGATTTTCAATATACACACTTACAAAATAGAATTAGTCTTCTAAGCATAATGAATATTTCATCATAAGCAAGCATTCCAAAGACAAAATTATTTCCATGTAGTGGCATGTGTCCCAGGTCACCAGTATCTTGCTCTTGTTACAGATACTTCTCTGCTAATGACCCTGTTCTATGAATTTGTACCTATTCAGTGGTCACATCTAATGGAATTCTTTCTTTGAAAGAAGGAAAGCAAAACAAGAAAGCTTAAAGGTTTCTACTAATTCTGTTTATGTTGATAAGACCATGTGATAATATTTAGCTTTCTTCCTCTTTCAGTACTGTAAATATCTTCAAGAGACAAACCCACAAACAGGAACAAACCCATATCCCAGAATAATCAAGCACATCTACTGTAACATCCACACAGTATCTAGAAATCTTTCAAAGGCCAAACCAAAATATTGAGCAATATTTCGAGAACGGTGAATTAAACTAGGTCAGGTGCCTCATACTTCCTGAATGCAAACCTAAAAAGTGTGCCTATGCCATAGACTGACAATATAGAAATGGTAGCCCTGGGTTCTCAAAAGTGCAGCTTAAACAGGAATCATCTGAAGTGCTTATCAAAACATAAATGCCCTGACTCCACTTAGATTTCTGCTGCAATATCCTGGGAACAAAGATTTGTGTTGATCCTGAAACAGTGATCCTGGCACAGGGATCACATTTTGAATGGTACTGGTGTAAGGACCACTGAGAAGCTGAGACAAAGTACCGCCAGCAAATGAGATGCAATTCTAGATGAGAAATCAAGAATTTTTCAGTGAGTGAGAAGTCAGAATGACAGCTGCCAAACCAAGGACCTTTGTTCTTGCTGTGGAGATTACTTTATATAGACAGTCCTTTCAACTTAGCTGCATCATCCTGAAAAATGCAGACTCAGGATATCTCAACCGATACCAGCATCAGAGCCAATACCAATGTGGGGTGCTGATTTGGCAAGACAGAATGTTGAGAAGGAATTTCTTGGTCTTTTCATGGTTTATAGCAGCCTGATTCCAAGCTGCAAATTCTTTTTTCAGGAAATGAAAGCTGTCAGCTGTTAAGATATGAAGTGAAGTATGCCAAGGTCTTCAAAGTGCTTATATATTAGTTTAGCTTCTTTAATGGTCACTAGTCCTATAGAGTCTCACGTTAATTATACTTTTGTCTTCCTTTGTTTTTATTTTAAATAACCCTTTGCCTCTTCCTTCATTCTCAAAAATACTTATAGAAAAACTACATATGCCAGGCTTTGAACAAAGGTAGTGTGGTCATGGAGTCTGTGGTCTAGTAGAGAGAAACATAAAGTATACTAATTGAACCAAGTATTCCATGAACTTAGTACTTAAGCAAGTTCTTTATGAGTTGGTCACTAATGGGGAAAATGTCAGGGACTGAGGTGGGTGGTAGTGGTAGTCAATCTGTGAAAGATTTTACATCATTGCTCATGAGGCTATATCGACTAAGAGAGATTTCCATATTAGATAAGGACAATTTGCTTTAATTCTCTTGACTTGGGTTTTTGTGATTTCATTCTTGAATAGGAAACCAATACCTCATGAACTTATACTAACCAAGTGAATATCTCTGGACACTTACAGTAAATATCCCTGCACCCCCCAGTCAGCACATGTTTATGTCTAAACTCCTTGAAGATCACTGTTTTCTGTTGGGCAACTTTCTGTTACCTATCTGACTTACATAGACTTGGCTCTGTTCCACTGTCTGTTTCAGACTGTACAACTACTACAGGTCAGGGGCTTGGGGTATGCAATTAATTTTCTAAGCACCAAGAGTTACATGCATGATTAGGTACTTAAGTGCTTTTTTATCCTAAGGATGATACTTGTTGAAGTTTTCTTATGAATATGATTGATGTTCTAAATGATGCTTGGTTTTACACAGATATTAATGATTGCATTTAATACAGTGCTAAGAAGTTTGTGCCTGTAGCCAAAGCTTCACACAGCAACAAGAAAGCTTTTGATGGCAGGTGTTACCCTTTTTGTGTGTCATAAGAGCAACTGTTGATGGAGTGTTAGTTATTTCTGGCTAAGTTTTTGAGTGGTGGTAGGATAGCAAGGGTGGAATGTGGAGTATGGCTGTAGATGGTAATGCTAAACTTTGGTGCCACAAAGACAAGTGAAATCATGTTCTAAAGCAGCATAATTGTATAGATTCTTTTCTTTTCTATGTAACTAAAAAGGAAGTTGTGTTCATCTTGTGACTCCATATTAACATACAAGAATACTGATGCATAATGTAAAATATCAACATATTTTGTATTAATGTATAATATATAAATATTACATATCTTATTTTTATATTAAACACTTGATTAATAGACATTAAAATCAATTAGCATGAAAGGGCAAACATTTCTCTGGAAAACTATATAAAAGTTATTCTAGGTGAAAAATTAGAGAAATAGAAAACATTCTGGAAACATTAGATGTTACTGCTTTTCTATTTTGTGTTGCATGTTAGTTGAAAATTCCAGTGAAATACTTCTGTGTTTGGTGAGGTCAAGTTAAGTCTTGGTGTTTGCTGAACTCTGCACTGCCAGCCACCATTGCCCAAGTGGCTGGTGACCCATGTCAGGCCTGCAGAACCAGACTTGCTCTTTTTGCAACTAAAAAACCTGTTTTGTCTGACCATCAAGAAGATGTGAAAGCTGGTCCATTTAGAGCTCCCTTTTCCCTCCCAATACTAGAGTTTTCATTATTTCCTTATTCCTCTTCTTGGCGAACACCCTTATCTGAGCACGATAGTGCCTTTCTTTACTTAGAGTTGTGCCTAAAATACACATTTGCTCAGCTTCTTCTCGAGGGTGAATCTAAACTGCAACTAGACAATGTGGATGAACATCTCTTTTGGTGAGAAGGCAGTTCCTCCTCAAACTTATACTAAACTGAAAATGAGTTGGCCCTCTGCTTCCTGCACTTGCTTGATTTCCTTTTGCCTATGTAGAAATACAAAGCTTTGATAAATGTTGCTTTATCTAACTCTGTGGTTTGATATGTTCTCATCCTGGGTTCTTCTGTTGACTATATTTATTTAGTGCAGTACTTTATTAAATTTAGCTAGACCCTTATTGTATAAATGATAACACTACTTACACATTGTTGTAAAGATGAAGTAAAATTAATATGTGAAGACAGAACAGGCACAACAGAAAACACACAAAATGCAAAACTAACTACAAGAGATTTTCTCTTTGAGAACATCCAAAAAGCACCTAGAGTCCTTCTCTGATGAAGTAAAAATCATTTATAGATGTATGTAAATTATAAGAACCATTGAGATATGGGATATTAGGTAGTTTGAAAAAACACATAACAAACTGAAGATAGTCTCCCAAGGTTTTAATTCACATATATGCATGGTTTAACATTCATATTGTCAAACAAACAAATCAAAGATTCCCCGACACCTTTTACTTTGAAGGAACATTTTCAATTTTAATTATTTTACTGAATCATGTCATTTCTTATTCAAAATTTAAATATTGTAGGTAAGGTTAGAGCTTTAATATTCAGCCAGTTTTCATTGCCTTCCCTAGAGAAAATAAATAGTTGCCTATCTGATATCATCTATCATTTACATTTCCATGCTGAAAACACGGGCACAAAGAAAACCTGTACTTGATTTAAAATATATAGAGGTGACATTACATATATATTGTTTTTTTATAATAAATAATTTATTTATATATAAATTTCACATCTTTGTAGTCCCCAGGGTTCACCCAACACCTTCCCTCCCTGACTGTTTCCAACTTTTCCTGCCCTTCCCTCCCACCCCCCAGTTGTGTACTTTGGTTTGGTGGTTACCTTGTTTTGACTTTTCCTCGCGGCTTTTTGTTTATTTTTCCTATGTCCCATATATTAGTGAAACCATTTGGTTTCTGCCTTTTTCTTTCTGACTTGTTTCTGTTAGTATGATTTTTTCTAAGTATATCCATGTTGTCATAAAATCATCAACTTTGTCATTTTTTAATTGATGAGTGATATTCCACTGTGTATATACACCACATCTTTCTCACCCAGTCATCTGTTTTGGGACATTTGGGTTGTTTCCATGTCCTTGCAATTATAAATAGTACTGCAGTAAATACCTGGCACAGGTGTCCCTTTGTACAAACATTGAGGTCTCCTTTGGGTAGATTCCCAGAAGAGCAATTGCTGGATCAAATGGTAGTTCAATTTCCATTTGTTTGAGGATCCTCAATACAGCTTTCCATAGTGGCTGAACCAGTTTACATTCTCACTAGCAGTGTAAGAGTGTTCCATTCTATCCACATCCACACGACCACTTGGCTCTTGCCCATTTTTTGGATGTGGGCCATTCTCACTGGTGTAGCATCTCATTGTGGTTTTGATTCACACTTCCCTGATTACTAGTGATGTTGAACATTTGACATTCTTTAAAGAGAGAGAACAAAAATTAATGAAATTCATATGGGATAACAAAAGACCTCAACCAAAAAGCCTCCTGACAAAAAAAAAGAGAGAGAGAGAGAGAAATTGGAGCTATTACCATCCATACTTCAAATTATACTACAAAGCCAAAGCCATAGTAATTAAAACAGCATGGTACTGGTACAAAAACAGACAATCAGATCAATAGAACAGAATTGAGTGCCCTGAAATAAAACCACACATATAAAATCATCTAATCTTTGACAAAGGAATAAAAAACTTACAATGGAATAAGGACATCCTCTTCAATAAATTGTGCTGGGAAAACTGGATCAAGATATGTGAAAAAAAAAAATGAACCACAACCTCCCTTACACCATGTGCAAAAAAAAAAAAAAAACTTAAAATGGATAAAAGACCTGAAATCATAGTATACATAGAGGAAAACCTGGGCAAAACCTTCCATAAGTTACAATTCAAAAATCCATTTCTAGACACATCTATAGTAGGTTAAAAAAAATGAAGGAAAACAAACAGCTGGGACTACATCAAACTAAAAAGCTTCTGTAAAGCAAAAGAGACAATAGAGAAAACATAAAGAAACCCAACTGAGTGGGGGGGAAATTTTTTTCCTCCATACAAGTGATAAGGGTCTAATAACAAAAATACACAAAGAATTCACACAAGTTAACAAAAACAAAGAAAAAAACAGTTAAATAATGGGGAAAAGAACTAAAAAGACACTTCTCCAAAGAGGAAACACAAATGGCCAAGAGGCACATGAAAAAATACATATATATCTTGTATATATATCTTGTAACTTAAAAGTTTTCTCATCCAGCAGAACACCTATCCATGATGAGCTGTCCATTTCCCTGCTTACAGATGGTCTTTTAATTGCTGTTTAGAATGGATATTCTGAAATGTATTTCCTAGTAACCAATGGAAGAGGGTTTTTTTCCTCACAGACCTCAAATAAAAATTACAAATTTATTTAGCATTGATGGGAACTTGTCATTTGGGCAACTACCTTTCCATAGCTGTTATGACACAAATCAAAAGTGATTAGATCACCAAAGAGGTATGACAGTAAGTGGTGCTTCTACCGGAATCAGAGATGGGCAACTGTTCCATGGTGGAGGGAGAATTTGTGCATACAATCCTTTAGCTAAGAGAGAAGACTAATCATTCCATCCAAATCTTTTTCTCAGTTAGTATATGTAATGGATTGTTGAAAAATAAAATACTCTCTGTAGATTAGAGTGCATATTTTATGCTTTTACCATTTATCCTTTTCCAATTCAAAGTAACCATAAGTTAATGCAGTAATCACACCAGTGCTACATGGCACCTGGGGAACATTTTGCTCTACTAAATAATTCATATTACTCTCAAAAATCCAGATGAAGCAGAATACTGACTTTACATTGGCAAATGTACAAATGTCAAACCACAGAATTAAGCTTTTTTAAAAGTATTTAGTAAGATTTAGTTAAATGTTCAGTACCTAGAATTTATATACTAAATTTACTTAAATACATTTGATTTATATTTACCCACTAATCAGGTGGCAGCTTTTTGTACAACTGCTCTATGATAAGGATGGGAAAAATACCATACTGGAGGTGAAATAATCTATGTTGGGCAGATGAGTAAAGGCAGGTGGCTACTGTGACCTGTGCCTTCACCTTTCTGGCATGCTGCTACCTGTAGAAAACTCCAACAACTCTCCCTAAAGGGGGGCGTGGGGTATCCTCATGAGGTCATAAACCAATAGGGGATAGGCAATTGGGTGTCCACTGGCAAACTGTCATCCATTCTTTTCATTATGCACGATAATGCTGTTAAAGTTCTTTTTATTGGTGGTGTTTAAAAAAGAGCCAAAATCTCAACAAATGTAGAAAGTTGCAGATAAGCTATAAGAAAACTAGTGTATACTAAATAATTTTCACTTAAATTCTGCCTTAGTACACTTTTTAATTTGAACTGTTGAAAAATAAAATCCTTTGAAAAAGAGAAGTGCCTATTTATACACTTTTATAACCTTTCATTTATGATCTACTAAATGTACTAAACTTGTATATTTGATAAAATTTTGGAAATTATGCAGTTTTTACTCTAAATATAATTACATTTTCTTTTTATTTCCACCAAAAGAATAAGGTCAAAGAGTAGATATCAAAATGACATAAGCAACAAAATGTTCATTTAAAAGGCAATAACTTAAAAGAGAAAAATCTTCAAACAGGTGTGTAAGGAGCCTGGCACAGGAAAGTGAGGGAGGACTAACCAGAGAGATTGAACTCAGCCAAAGAGGCTGGGACTGAATGCAAGCATGAAACATCCCGGGTTTATCAGGTCTTAGAAAACCTTTTATACAGTGTTAAAGAATGTTTACAGCATGTTAATCAAGGAAAGGAAAAGAAGCTTAAGGAAAATCAGATTAGGCAAAACACTAGTTCCTGTGAAATATATGGGAGCAAGGCACACATTTAAATCTTGCTGTTACACTAAGGGAATGTCTCTAAGGATTAACTGGGGAAAGACTATGCTAACTCTTGTCTTCAGTTTGCTGAGTCAGATAGGTAGTTGATAAAGTTTTCTTCATCACAGCAAGAATCCTGGCAGGTGTTGTGGCTCCTAAAAGGCAGTTTGATTAATTTGTTAAAACTTGGAAACAATACATTGGGAATTTTGCACACTAATACATCCAAACCATAGATTTGTTCTTTACTGAAGGTTGATGACTGATAAAATAATAAAAGTGAGGAAGAAAATTAAACTCTTCAAATCCAACCCTACATTTTTAGCAGTGTATACGAAATACTTGGAACTTATTTATATTTTATAAAATGAAAGCTTCATTGTTGATCAAAATCATGAAAATAAAAAGAGAAAATTTTATATTGAATCCACAAATCTGAATCAATAAAGCAACTCAGCCCAGAAAAGTTTGTTTTGGAGATGAAAATTAACATCACAAAATTGGCAAATTAAAGAAGATAAGGCCATTTATCTGTTTCGTGGGAGATGATCCTGGAAAATGGCATGATAACTTTCTGACAACAAGGGAATATTTACAGCAAAACATAACATAAATAAAGTTGATATTTATATTTCCATTGGAGAAAGTGGGAGTTTATATTTAATTTTATGCTTATTTTTAAATGGGGAATTAACGTATTTTGGTTTTCAGATCTATTTTGTTAATTATATTTATTTTCTTGAATGCTGTGCTCAATAACTAATCTTCAGGATAGGCTTTGATCAAAAATGTACAGAGTACTGAATGCAATTACTTTCTAGGTTAAAAGAACAAAAGTATTTGCACAGGAAAATGTAGTATATTTAGTAGAACTTAATATGTCACATAGGAAGTAAACAATTGATAGTATTTAGCAAGATCAGTGAACACAAAGAACATAGTATGAGGCTCCTGAACAAATAATGTATGTCAGACATTTAGGTACGAATAACGATCTTATCTGTGGGATGAAAAAGCTCTGAGAAACCGGAGTAGGACAGGTCGGATTTCAAGACTTGGTGCTAGAGCGACTAAATATGGAAGATAGATTTAAAAAATGCATAATGAAACATATTACTATTTAGCATGGAGACATCGAAATAAAAAACGCTTGATTTGGCGGAAATCAAGTGAGACTAGAAATTAAAGACACAATTTAATAGAGCAAATACTCAATGAGAGTGCACACTAACTAAACAGAGAAAGTTTGTTACATGTATGACTTACCTGCTAAGACAGGAAAATGAGGAACTCAAAAGATGACACGCTTATTGATTATACATCTATTGTAGAAAGTTATAGGTTTCAATTTCAGAGGAAAGCTACAAAAATGATTTCAGATGTTAAACACTAAATTAAAATAATGGGAAGCAACTTTATAATAATGGTTGGTAAC